>CAKAIZ010000097.1:0-28905 GCA_916610145.1 Eristalis arbustorum | reverse complement strand
ATAATATAAAGATAGAAACTAGTAAAAATCACAGGAAAAAGTTGGTTAAAGATCAAAAACTTTCATAGTAGTTTAGGAAATGCGGGTTTCAGCGCAGTATATATATAATATAAAAATATTGAGAAAATAATCAGATTTTCCATGAAAAATGTAGGTAAAAGAGCAGAAAAAGTTATATGAAAAGAAGAAACTAGTAAAAATCACAGGAAAAAGTTGGTTAAAGATCAAAAACTTTCATAGTAGTTTAGGAAATGCGGGTTTCAGCGCACTATATATATATATAATATAAAAATATTGAGAAAATAATCAGATTTTCCATGAAAAATGTAGGTAAAAGAGCAGAAAAAGTTATATGAAAAAAAGAAACTAGTAAAAATCACAGGAAAAAGTTGGTTAAAGATCAAAAACTTTCATAGTAGTTAAGGAAATGCGGGTTTCAGCGCAGTATATATATAATATAAAAATATTTAGAAAATAATCAGATTTTCCATGAAAAAAGTAGGTAAAAAAGCAGAAAAAGTTATATGAAAAGAAGAAACTAGTAAAAATCACAGGAAAAAGTTGGTTAAAGATCAAAAACTTTCATAGTAGTTTAGGAAATGCGGGTTTCAGCGCAGTATATATATAAAAACTGCAGTATAATATAAAGATATTGAGAAAATAATCAGATTTTCCATGAAAAAAGTAGGTAAAAGAGCAGAAAAAGTTATATGAAAAGAAGAAACTAGTAAAAATCACAGGAAAAAGTTGGTTAAAGATCAAAAACTTTCATAGTAGTTTAGGAAATGCGGGTTTCGGCGCAGTATATATATATAATATACAAATATTCAGAAAATAATCAGATTTTCCATGAAAATAGAAGGTAAAAGAGCAGAAAAAGTTATATGAAAAGAAGAAACTAGTAAAAATCACAGGAAAAAGTTGGTTAAAGATCAAAAACTTTCATAGTAGTTTAGGAAATGCGGGTTTCAACGCAGTATATATAAATAATATATATAATATAAAAATATTGAGAAAATAATCAGATTTTCCATGAAAATAGTAGGTAAAAGAGCAGAAAAAGTTATATGAAAAGAAGAAACTAGTAAAAATCACAGGAAAAAGTTGGTTAGAGATCAAACACTTTCATAGTAGTTTAGGAAATGCGGGTTTCAGCGCAGTATATATATATAATTTAAAAATATTGAGAAAATAAACAGAATTTCCATGAAAAATGTAGGTAAAAGAGCAGAAAAAGTTATATGAAAAGAAGAAACTAGTAAAAATCACAGGAAAAAGTTGGTTAAAGATCAAAAACTTTCATAGCAGTTTAGGAAATGCGGGTTTCAGCGCAGTATATATATATATATAATATAAACATATTGAGAAAATAATCAGATTTTCCATGAAAAATGTAGGTAAAAGAGCAGAAAAAGTTATATGAAAAGAAGAAACTAGTAAAAATCACAGGAAATAGTTGGGTAAAGACCAAAAACGTTCATGGTAGTTTAGGAAATGCGGGTTTCAGCGCAGTATATATATATAATATAAAAATATTGAGAAAATAATCAGATTTTCCATGAAAAATGTAGGTAAAAGAGCAGAAAAAGTTAGATAAAAAGAAGAAACTTCTAAAAATTACAGGAAAAAGTTAGTTAAGGGTCAAAAACTTTCATAGTAGTTTAGGAAATGCGGGTTTCAGCGCAGTATATATATATATATATAATATAAACATATTGAGAAAATAATCAGATTTTGCATGAAAAATGTAGGTAAAAGAGCAGAAAAAGTTATATGAAAAGAAGAAACTAGTAATAATCACAGGAAAAAGTAGGTTAAAGATCAAAAACTTTCATAGTAGCTTAGGAAATGCGGGTTTCAGCGCAGTATATATATATATAATATAAAAATATTGAGAAAATAAACAGAATTTCCATGAAAAATGTAGATAAAAGAGCAGAAAAAGTTATATGAAAAGAAGAAACTAGTAAAAATCACAGGAAAAAGTTGGTTAAAGATCAAAAACTTTCATAGCAGTTTAGGAAATGCGGGTTTCAGCGCAGTATATATACAAAAATAGCAGTATAATATAAAAATATTGAGAAAATAATCAGATTTTCCATGAAAAATGTAGCTAAAAGAGCAGAAAAAGTTATATGAAAAGAAGAAACTAGTAAAAATCACAGGAAAAAGTTGGTTAAAGATCAAAAACGTTCATAGTAGTTTAGGAAATGCGGGTTTCAGCGCAGTATATATATATAATATAAAAATATTGAGAAAATAATCAGATTTTCCATGAAAAAAGTAGGTAAAAGAGCAGAAAAAGTTATATGAAAAGAAGAAACTAGTAAAAATCACAGGAAAAAGTTGGTTAAAGATCAAAAACTTTCATAGTAGTTTAGGAAATGCGGGTTTCAGCGCAGTATATATATGTATATAATATAAACATATTGAGAAAATAATCAGATTTTCCATGGAAAATGTAGGTAAAAGAGCAGAAAAAGTTATATGAAAACAAGAAACTAGTAAAAATCACAGGAAAAAGTTGGCTAAAGATCAAAAACTTTCATAGTAGTTTAGGAAATGCGGGTTTCAGCGCATTATATATATAATATAAAAATATTGAGAAAATAATCAGAATTTCCATGAAAAATGTAGGTAAAAGAGCAGAAAAAAGTTATATGAAAAGAAGAAACTTCTAAAAATCACAGGAAAAAGTTAGTTAGAGATCAAAAACTTTCAAAGTAGTTTAGGAAATGCGAGTTTCAGCACAGTATATATATAATATAAAAATATTGAGAAAATAATCAGATTTTCCATGAAAAATGCAGGTAAAAGAGCAGAAAAAGTTATATGAAAAGAAGAAACTAGTAAAAATCACAGGAAATAGTTGGTTAAAAACCAAAAACGTTCATGGTAGTTTAGGAAATGCGAGTTTCAGCGCAGTATATATATATGATATAAAAATATTGAGAAAATAATCCGATTTTCCATGAAAAATGTAGGTAAAAGAGCAGAAAAATTTAGATAAAAAGAAGAAACTTTTAAAAATCACAGGAAAAAGTTAGTTAAGGGTCAAAAACTTTCATAGTAGTTTAGGAAATGCGGGTTTCAGCGCAGTATATATATAAAAATAGCAGTATAATATAAAAATAATGAGAAAATAATCAGATTTTCCATGAAAAATGTAGGTAAAAGAGCAGAAAATGTTATATGAAAAGAAGAAACTAGTAAAAATCACAGGAAAAAGTTGGTTAAAGATCAAAAACTTTCATAGTAGTTTAGGAAATGCGGGTTTCAGCGCAGTATATATATACAAAAAACAGTATAAAATATAAATATTGAGAAAATAATCAGATTTTCCATGAAAAAAGTAGGTAAAAGATCAGAAAAAGTTATATGAAAAGAAGAAACTAGTAAAAATCACAGGAAAAAGTTGGTTAAAGATCAAAAACTTTCATAGTAGCTTAGGAAATGCGGGTTTCAGCGCAGTATATATATATAATATAAAAATATTGAGAAAATAATCAGATTTTCCATGAAAAATGTAGGTAAAGGAGCAAAAAAAGTTATATGAAAAGAAGAAACTAGTAAAAATCACAGGAAAAAGTAGGTTAAAGATCAAAAACTTTCATAGTAGCTTAGGAAATGCGGGTTTCAGCGCAGTATATATATAATATAAAAATATTGAGAAAATAATCAGATTTTCCATGAAAAAAGTAGGTAAAAGAGCAGAAAAAGTTATATGAAGAGAAGAAACTAGTAAAAATCACAGGAAAAAGTTGGTTAAAGATCAAAAACTTTCATAGTAGTTTAGGAAATGCGGGTTTCAGCGCAGTATATATATATAATATAAAAAGATTGAGAAAATAATCAGATTTTCCATGAAAAATGTAGGTAAAAGAGCAGAAAAAGTTATATGAAAAGAAGAAACTAGTAAAAATCACAGGAAAAAGTTGGTTAAAGATCAAAAACTTTCATAGTAGTTTAGGAAATGTGAGTTTCAGCGCAGTATATATATAAAAATAGCAGTATAATATAAAAATATTGAGAAAATAATCAGATTTTCCATGAAAAATGTAGGTAAAAGAGCAGAAAAAGTTATATGAAAAGAAGAAACTAGTAAAAATCACAGGAAAAAGTTGGTTAAATCAAAAAATTTCATAGTAGTTTAGGAAATGCGGGTTTCAGCGCAGTATATATATATAATATAAAAATATTGAGAAAATAATCAGATTTTCCATGAAAAATGTAGGTAAAAGAGCAGAAAAAGTTATATGAAAAGAAGAATCCAGTAAAAATCACAGGAAAAAGTTGGTTAAAGATCAAAAACTTTCATAGTAGTTTCGGAAATGCGGGTTTCAGCGCAGTATATATATATAATATAAAAATATTGAGAAAATAAGCAGATTTTCCATGAAAAATGTAGGTAAAAGAGCAGAAAAAGTTATATGAAAAGAAGAAACTAGTAAAAATCACAGGAAAAAGTTGGTTAAAGATCAAAAACTTTCATAGTAGTTTAGGAAATGTGGGTTTCAGCGCAGTATATATATAATATAAAAATATTGAGAAAATAATCAGATTTTCCATGAAAAATGTAGGTAAAAGAGCAGAAAAAGTTATATGAAAAGAAGTAACTAGTAAAAATCACAGGAAAAAGTTGGTTAAATATCAAAAACTTTCATAGTAGTTTAGGAAATGCGGGTTTCAGCGCAGTATATATATAAAAATAGCAGTATAATATAAAAATATTGAGAAAATAATCAGATTTTCCATGAAAAATGTGGGTAAAAGAGCAGAAAAAGTTATATGAAAAGAAGAAACTAGTAAAAATCACAGGAAAAAGTTGGTTAAAGATCACAAACTTTCATAGTAGTTTAGGAAATGCGGGTTTCAGCGCAGTATATATATATATAATATAAAAATATTGAGAAAATAATCAGATTTTCCATGAAAAATGTAGGTAAAAGAGCAGAAAAAGTTATATGAAAAGAAGAAACTAGTAAAAATCAAAGGAAAAAGTTGGTTAAAGATCAAAAACTTTCATAGTAGCTTAGGAAATGCGGGTTTCAGCGCAGTATATATATAAAAATAGCAGTATAATATTAAAATATTGAGAAAATAATCATATTTTCCATGAAAAAAGTGTTACCCACTTTATTTTAGGAAATGTGGGTTTCAGCGCAGTATATATATAATATAAAAATATTGAGAAAATAATCAGATTTTCCATGAAAAATGTAGGTAAAAGAGCAGAAAAAGTTAATGTGAAAAGATGAAACTAGTAAAAATCACAGGAAAAAGTTGGTTAAAGATCAAAAACTTTCATAGAAGTTTAGGAAATGCGGGTTTCAGAGCAGTGTATATATATAATATAAAAATATTGAGAAAATAATCATATTTTCCATGAAAAATGTAAGTAAAAGAGCAGAAAAAGTTATATGAAAAGAAGAAACTTCTAAAAATCACAGGAAAAGGTTGGTTAAAGATCAACAACTTTCATAGTAGCTTAGGAAATGCGGGTTTCAGCGGAGTATATATATAAAAATAGCACTATAATATAAAAAATATTGAGAAAATAATCAGATTTTCCATGAAAAATGTAGGGCAGAAAAAGTTATATAAAAAGATGAAACTAGTAAAAATCACAGGAAAAAGTTGGTTAAAGATCAAAAACTTTCATAGTAGTTTAGGAAATGCGGGTTTCAGTGCAGTATATATATAATATAAAAATATTGAGAAAATAATCAGATTTTCCATGAATAATGTAGGTTAAAGAGCAGAAAAAGTTATATGAAAAGAAGAAACTAGTAAAAATCACAGGAAAAAGTTGGTTAAAGATCAAAAACTTTCATAGTAGTTTAGGAAATGCGGGTTTTAGCGCAGTATATATATAATATAAAAATATTGAGAAAATAATCAGATTTTCCATGAAAAATGTAGGTAAAAGAGCAGAAAGAGTTATATGAAAAGAAGAAACTAGTAAAAATCACAGGAAAAAGTTGGTTAAAGATCAAAAACTTTCATAGTTGTTTAGGAAATGCGGGTTTTAGCGCAGTATATATATATAATATAAAAATATTGAGAACATAATCAGATTTTCCATGAAAAATGTAGGTAAAAGAGCAGAAAGAGTTATATGAAAAGAAGAAACTAGTAAAAATCACAGGAAAAAGTTGGTTAAAGATCAAAAACTTTCATAGTAGTTTAGGAAATGCAGGTTTCAGCGCAGTATATATATAAAAAGAGCAGTATAATATAAATATGTTGAGAAAATAATCAGATTTTCCGTGAAAAATGTAGGTAAAAGAGCAGAAAGAGTTATATGAAAAGAAGAAACTAGTAAAAATCACAGGAAAAAGTTTGTTAAAGATCAAAAACTTTCATAGTGTTTTAGGAATTGCGGGTTTCAGTGCAGTATATATATATATATATAATATAAAAATATTGAGAAAATAATCAGATTTTCCATGAAAAATGTAGGTAAAAGAGCAGAAAAAGTTATATGAAAAGAAGAAACTAGTAAAAATGACAGGAAAAAGTTGGTTAAAGATCAAAAACTTTCATAGTAGTATAGGAAATGCGGGTTTCAGCGCAGTATATATATAAATATAGCAGTATAATATAAAAATATTAAGAAAATAATCAGATTTTCCATGAAAAATGTAGGTAAAAGAGCAGAAAAAGTTATATGAAAAGAAGAAACTAGTAAAAATCACAGGAAAAAGTTGGTTAAAGATCACAAACTTTCATAGTAGTTTAGGAAATGCAAGTTTCAGCGCAGTATATATATATATAATATAAAAATATTGAGAAAATAATCAGATTTTCCATGAAAAATGTAGGTAAAAGAGCAGAAAGAGTAAGTAGTAAAAACCACAGGAAAAAGTTGGTTAAAGATCAAAAACTTTCATAGTATTTTAGGAAATGCGGGTTTCAGTGCAGTATATATATATATATATAATATAAAAATCTTGAGAAAATAATCAGATTTTCCATGAAAAATGTAGGTAAAAGAGCAAAAAAAGTTATATGAAAAGAAGAAACTTCTAAAAATCACAGGAAAAGGTTGGTTAAAGATCAAAAACTTTCATAGTAGTTTAGGAAATGCGGGTTTCAGCGCAGTATATATATATAATATAAAAATATTGAGAAAATAATCAGATTTTCCATGAAAAATGTAGGTAAAAGAGCAAAAAGAGTTATATGAAAAGAAGAAACTAGTAAAAATCACAGGAAAAAGTTGGTTAAAGATCAAAAACTTTCATAGTATTTTAGGAAATGCGGGTTTCAGTGCAGTATATATATATATATATATATAATATAAAAATATATATAATATAAAAATGTAGGTAAAAGAGCAGAAAAAGTTATATGAAAAGAAAAAACTAGTAAAAATCACAGAAAAAAGTTGGTTAAAGATCACAAACTTTCATAGTAGTTTAGGAAATGCAAGTTTCAGCGCAGTATATGTATATATAATATAAAAATATTGAGAAAATAATCAGATTTTCCATGAAAAATGTAGGTAAAAGAGCAGAAAAAGTTATATGAAAAGAAGAAACTAGTAAAAATCAAAGGAAAAAGTTGGTTAAAGATCAAAAACTTTCATAGTAGTTAAGGAAATGCGTGATTCAGCGCAGTATATATATAAAAATAGCAGTATAATAAAAAAATATTGGGAAAATAATCAGATTTTCCATGAAAAATGTAGGTAAAAGAGCAGAAAAAGTTATATGAAAAGAAGAAACTAGTAAAAATCACAGGAAAAAGTTGGTTAAAGATCACAAACTTTCATAGTAGTTTAGGAAATGCGGGTTTCAGCGCAGTATATATATATAATATAAAAATATTGAGAAAATAATCAGATTTTCCATGAAAAATGTAGGTAAAAGAGCAGAAAAAGTTATATGAAAAGAAGAAACTAGTAAAAATCAAAGGAAAAAGTTGGTTAAAGATCAAAAACTTTCATAGTAGCTTAGGAAATGCGGGTTTCAGCGCAGTATATATATAAAAATAGCAGTATAATATTAAAATATTGAGAAAATAATCATATTTTCCATGAAAAAAGTGAGTAAAAGAGCAGAAAAAGTTAATGTGAAAAGATGAAACTAGTAAAAATCACAGGAAAAAGTTGGTTAAAGATCAAAAACTTTCATAGTAGTTTAGGAAATGCGGGTTTCAGAGCAGTATATATATATAATATAAAAATATTGAGAAAATAATCAGATTTTCCATGAAAAATGTAAGTAAAAGAGCAGAAAAAGTTATATGAAAAGAAGAAACTTCTAAAAACACAGGAAAAGGTTGGTTAAAGATCAACAACTTTCAAAGTAGTTTAGGAAAGTTATATAAAAAGATGAAACTAGTAAAAATCACAGGAAAAAGTTGGTTAAAGATCAAAAACTTTCATAGTAGTTTAGGAAATGCGGGTTTCAGCGCAGTATATATATAATATAAAAATATTGACAAAATAATCAGATTTTCCATGAAAAATGTAGGTTAAAGAGCAGAAAAAGTTATATGAAAAGAAGAAACTAGTAAAAATCACAGGAAAAAGTTGGTTAAAGATCAAAAACTTTCATAGTAGTTTAGGAAATGCGGGTTTCAGCGCAGTGTATATATATAATATAAAAATATTGAGAAAATATTCAGATTTTCCATGGAAAATAAAAGAGCAGAAAAAGTTTTATGAAAAGAAGAAACTAGTAAAAATCACAGGAAAAAGTTGGTTAAAGATCAAAAACTTTCATAGTAGTTTAGGAAATGCGGGTTTCAGCGCAGTATATATATAAAAATAGCAGTATAATATAAAATTATTGAGAAAATAATCAGATTTTCCATGAAAAATGTAGGTAAAAGAGCAGAAAAAGTTATATGAAAAGAAGAAACTAGTAAAATCACAGGAAAAAGTTGGTTAAAGATCAAAAACTTTCATAGTAGCTTAGGAAATGCGGGTTTCAGCGCAGTATATATATATATAATATAAAAATATTGAGAAAATAATCAGATTTTCCATGAAAAAAAGTAGGTAAAAGAGCAGAAAAAGTTATATGAAAAGAAGAAACTAGTAAAAATCACAAGAAAAAGTTGGTTTAAGATCAAAAATTTTCATAGTAGTTTAGGAAATGCGGGTTTCAGCGCAGTATATATATAAAAATAGCAGTATAATATAAAAATATTGAGAAAATAATCAGATTTTCCATGAAAAATGTAGCTAAAAGAGCAGAAAAAGTTATGTAAAAAGAATAAACTAGTAAAAATCACAGAAAAAAGTTGGTTAAAGATCAAAAACTTTCATAGTAGTTTAGGAAATGCGGGTTTCAGCGCAGTATATATATATAATATAAAAATATTGAGAAAATAATCAGATTTTCCATGAAAAATGTAGGTAAAAGAGCAGAAAAAGTTATATGAAAAGAAGAAACTAGTAAAAATGACAGGAAAAAGTTGGTTAAAGATCAAAAACTTTCATAGCAGTTTAGGAAATGCGGGTTTCAGCGCAGTATATATATAAAAATAGCAGTATAATATAAAAATATTGAGAAAATAATCAGATTTTCCATGAAAAATGTAGGTAAAAGAGCAGAAAAAGTTATGTGAAAAGAAGAAACTAGTAAAAATCACAGGAAAAAGTTGGTTAAAGATCAAAAACTTTCATAGTAGTTTAGGAAATGCGGGTTTCAGCGCAGTATATATATACAAATAGCAGTATAATATAAAAATATTGAGAAAATAATCACATTTTCCATGAAAAATGTAGGTAAAAGAGCAGAAAAAGTTATATGAAAAGAAGAAACTAGTAAAAATCACAGGAAAAAGTTGGTTAAAGATCAAAAACTTTCATAGTAGTTTAGGAAATGCGGGTTTCAGCGCAGTATATATATATAATAATAATAATAATAATATGGGTTGGGCTACAGCCCGTAGTGGGCCAGGGCCTAGCTTCTCAGCAACCACTCGTGTTGTGCGTGCTATTGTTCTCTCACGAGTGGAAGGGACCTACAGTTTTATGCCGAATGCGAACGGCCAAGTTTGAGAATCTTTCTCTAGACAGGAAATACTCTTTGAGCATTGTCAGTAACTCGAAAGAGGTGGGGTCGTGAAAATTGTTTTCGTCGCACAGAGCAGGAATCGAACCTACGACGTCGAGGTTGGGGTCGACGCACATACCCACAACGCCACGGGCCACCACAGCAGTATATATATAATATAAAATAATTGAGAAAATAATCAGATTTTCCATGAAAAATGTAGGTTAAAGAGCAGAAAAAGTTATATGAAAAGAAGAAACTAGTAAAAATCACAGGAAAAAGTTGGTTAAAGATCAAAAACTTTCATAGTAGTTTAGGAAATGCGGGTTTCAGCGCAGTATATATATACAAATAGCAGTATAATATAAAAATATTGAGAAAATAATCACTTTTTCCATGAAAAATGTAGGTAAAAGAGCAGAAAAAGTTATATGAAAAGATGAAACTAGTAAAAATCACAGGAAAAAGTTGGTTAAAGATCAAAAACTTTCATAGTAGTTTAGGAAATGTGGGTTTCAGCGCAGTATATATACAAAAATTAGGAGTATAATATAAAAATATTGAGAAAATAATCAGATTTTCAATGAAAAATGTAGGTAAAAGAGCAGAAAAAGTTATATGAAAAAGTTGGTTAAAGATCAAAAACTTTCATAGTAGTTTAGGAAATGCGGGTTTCAGCGCAGTATATATATATAATATAAAAATATTGATAAAATAATCAGATTTTCCGTGAAAAATGTAGGTAAAAGAGCAGAAAAAGTTATATGAAAAGAAGAAACTAGTAAAAATCACAGGAAAAAGTTGGTTAAAGATCAAAAACTTTCATAGTAGTTTAGGAAATGCGGGTTTCAGCGCAGTATATATATACAAATAGCAGTATAATATAAAAATATTGAGAAAATAGTCAGATTTTCCATGAAAAATGTAGGCAAAAGAGCAGAAAAAGTTATATGAAAAGAAGAAACTAGTAAAAATCACAGGAAAAAGTTGGTTAAAGATCAAAAACTTTCATAGTAGTTTAGGAAATGCGGGTTTCAGCGCAGTATATATATACAAATAGCAGTATAATATAAAAATATTGAGAATTGTTTGAATTCCATGAAAAATGTAGGTAAAAGAGCAGAAAAAGTTATATGAAAAGATGAAACTAGTAAAAATCACAGGAAAAAGTTGGTTAAAGATCAAAAACTTTCATTGTAGTTTAGGATATGCGGGTTTCAGCGCAGTATATACATAATATAAAATAATTGAGAAAATAATCAGATTTTCCATGAAAAATGTAGGTTAAAGAGCAGAAAAAGTTATATGAAAAGAAGAAACTAGTAAAAATCACAGGAAAAAGTTGGTTAAAGATCAAAAACTTTCATAGTAGTTTAGGAAATACGGGTTTCAGCGCAGTATATATATAAAAATAGCAGTATAATATAAAAATATTGAGAAAATAAGCAGATTTTCCATGAAAAATGTAAGTAAAAGAGCAGAAAAAGTTATATGAAAAGAAGGAACTACTAAAAATCACAGGAAAAAGTTGGTTAAAGATCAAAAACTTTCATAGTAGCTTAGGAAATGTGGGTTTCAGCGCAGTATATATATATAATATAAAAATATTGACAAAATTATCAGATTTTCCATGAAAAAAGTAGGTAAAAGAGCAGAAAATGTTATATGAAAAGAAGAAACTAGTAAAAATCACAGAAAAAAGTTGGTTAAAGATCAAAAACCTTCATAGTAGTTTAGGAAATGCGGGTTTCAGCGCAGTATATATATATAATATAAAAATATTGAGAAAATAATCAGATTTTGCATGAAAAATGTAGGTAAAGGAGCAGAAAAAGTTATATGAAAAGAAGAAACTAGTAAAAATGACAGGAAAAAGTGGGTTAAAGATCAAAAACTTTCAAAGTAGTTTAGGAAATGCGGGTTTCAGCGCAGTATATATATAAAAATAGCAGTATAATATATAAATATTGAGAAAATAATCAGATTTTCCATGAAAAATGTAGGTAAAAGAGCAGAAAAAGCTATATGAAAAGATGAAACTAGTAAAAATCACAGGAAAAAGTTGGTTAAAGATCAAAAACTTTCATAGTAGCTTAGGAAATGCGGGTTTCAGCGCAGTATATATATAAAAATAGCAGTATAATATAAAAATATTGAGAAAATAATCAGATTTTTCATGAAAAAAGTAGGTAAAAGAGCAGAAAAAGTTATATGAAAAGAAGAAACTAGTAAAAATCACAGGAAAAAGTTGGTTAAAGATCAAAAACTTTCATAGTAGTTTAGGAAATGCGGGTTTCAGCGCAGTATATATATAAAAATAGCAGTATAGAATAAAAATATTGAGAAAATAATCAGATTTTCCATGAAAAAAGTAGGTAAAAGAGCAGAAAAAGTTATATGTAAAAAAGAAACTAGTAAAAATCACAGGAAAAAGTTGGTTAAAGATCAAAAACTTTCATAGTAGTTTAGGAAATGCGGGTTTCAGCGCAGTATATATATATAATATAAAAATATTGAGAAAATAATCAGATTTTCCATGAAAAATGTAGGTAAAAGAGCAGAAAAAGTTATATGAAAAGAAGAAACTAGTAAAAATCACAGGAAAAAGTTGGTTAAAGATCAAAAACGTTCATAGTAGTTTAGGAAATGCGGGTTTTAGCGCAGTATATATATAAAAATAGCAGTATAATATAAAAATATTGAGAAAATAATCAGATTTTCCATGAAAAATGTAGGTAAAAGAGCAGAAAAAGTTATATGAAAAGAAGAAACTTCTAAAAATCACAGGACAACTTTTTCAGTTAAAGATCAAAAACTTTCATAGTCGTTTAGGAAATGCTGGTTTCAGCGCAGTATATATATAAAAAAAGCAGTATAATATAAAAATATAGAGAGATTGATCAGATTTTCCATGAAAAAAGTAGGTAAAAGAGCAGAAAAAGTTATATAAAAAGAAGAAACTAGTAAAAATCACAGGAAAAAGTTGGTTAAAGATCAAAAACTTTCATAGTAGTTTAGGAAATGCGGGTTTCAACGCAGTATATATATAGTTTCAAAATATTGAGAAAATATTCCGATTTTGCATGAAAAATGTAGGTAAGAGAGCAGAAAAAGTTATATGAAAAGAAGAAACTAGTAAAAATCACAGGAAAAAGTTGGTTAAAGATCAAAAACTTTCATAGTAGTTTAGGAAATGCGGGTTTCAGCGCAGTATATATATATCATATAAAAATATTGAGAAAATAATCAGATTTTCCATGAAAAATTTAGGTAAAAGAGCAGAAAAAGTTATATGAAAAGAAGAAACTAGTAAAAATCACAGGAAAAAAGTTGGTTAAAGATCAAAAACTTTCATAGTAGTTTAGGAAATGCGGGTTTCAGCGCAGTATATATATATATATAATATAAAAGTATTGAGAAAATAATCAGATTTTCCATGAAAAATGTAGGTAAAAGAGCAGAAAAAGTTATATAAAAAGAAGGAACTAGTAAAAATCACAAGAAAAAGTTGGTTAAAGATCAAAAACTTTCATAGTAGTTTAGGAAATGCGGGTTTCAGCGCAGTATATATATATAATATAAAAATACTGAGCAAATAATCAGATTTTCCATGAAAAAAGTAGGTAAAAGAGCAGAAAAAGTTGTATGAAAAGAAGAAACTAGTAAAAATCATCGGAAAAAGTTGGTTAAAGATCAAAAACCTTCATAGTAGTTTTAGGAAATGCGGGTTTCAGCGCAGTATATATATAATATAAAAATATTGAGAAAATAATCAGATTTTCCATGAAAAATGTAGGTAAAAGAGCAGAAAAAGTTATATGAAAAGAAGAAACTAGTAAAAATCACAGGAAAAAGTTGGTTAAAGATCAAAAACGTTCATAGTAGTTTAGGAAATGCGGGTTTCAGCGCAGTATATATATAAAAATAGCAGTATAATATAAAAATATTGAGAAAATAATCAGATTTTCCATGAAAAATGTAGGTAAAAGAGCAGAAAAAGTTATATGAAAAGATATAACTAGTAAAAATCACAAGAAAAAGTTGGTTAAAGACCAAAAACTTTCATAGTAGTTTAGGAAATGCGGGTTTCAGCGCAGTATATATATATAATATAAAAATATTGAGAAAATAATAAGATTTTCCATGAAAAATGTAGGTAAAAGAGCAGAAAAAGCTATATGAAAAGAAGAAACTAGTAAAAATCACAGGAAAAAGTTGGTTAAAGATCAAAAACCTTCATAGTAGTTTTAGGAAATGCGGGTTTCAGCGCAGTATATATATATAATATAAAAATATTGAGAAAATAATCAGATTTTCCATGAAAAAAGTAGGTAAAAGAGCAGAAAAAGTTATATGAAAAGAAGAAACTAGTAAAAATCACAGGAAAAAGTTGGTTAAAGATCAAAAACTTTCATAGTAGTTTAGGAAATGCGGGTTTCAGCGCAGTATATATATAAAAATAGCAGTATAATATAAAAATATTGAGAAAATAATCAGATTTTCCATGAAAAATGTAGGTAAAAGAGCAGAAAAAGTGATATGAAAAGAAGAAACTAGGAAAAATCACAGGAAAAAGTTGGTTAAAGATCAAAAACTTTCATAGTAGTTTAGGAAATGCGGGTTTCAGCGCAGTATATATATAAAAATAGCAGTATAATATACAAATATTGAGAACATAATCAGATTTTCCATGAAAAATGTAGGTAAAAGAGCAGAAAAAGTTATATGAAAAGAAGACACTAGTAAAAATCACAGGAAAAAGTTGGTTAAAGATCAAAAACTTTCATAGTAGTTTAGGAAATTTGGGTTTCAGCGCAGTATATATATATATAATATAAAAATTTGAGAAAATAATCAGATTTTCCATGAAAAAAGTAGGTAAAAGAGTAGAAAAAGTTATATGAAAAGAAGAAACTTCTAAAAATCACAGGAAAATGTTGGTTAAAGATCAAAAACTTTCATAGTAGTTTAGGAAATGCAGGTTTCAGCGCAGTATATATATATATATAATATAAAAATATTGAGAATATAATCAGATTTTCCATGAAAAATGTAGGTAAAAGAGCAGAAAAAGTTATATGAAAAGAAGAAACTAGTAAAAATCACAGGAAAAAGTTGGTTAAAGATCAAAAACTTTCATAGTAGTTTAGGAAATGCGGGTTTCAGCGCAGTATATATATATAATATAAAAGTATTGAGAAAATAATCAGATTTTCCATGAAAAATGTAGGTAAAAGAGCAGAAAAAGTTATATAAAAAGAAGGAACTAGTAAAAATCACAGGAAAAAGTTGGTTAAAGATCAAAAACTTTCATAGTAGTTTAGGAAATGCGGGTTTCAGCGCAGTATATATATATATAAAAATAGCAGTATAATATAAAAATATTGATAAAATAATCAGATTTTCCATGAAAAATATAGGTAAAAGAGCAGAAAAAGTTATATGAAAAGAAGAAACTAGTAAAAATCACAGGAAAAAGTTGGTTAAAGATCAAAAACTTTCATAGTAGTTTAGGAAATGCGGGTTTCGGCGCAGTATATATATATAATATAAAAATATTGAGAAAATAATCAGATTTTCCATGAAAAATGTAGGTAAAAGAGCAGAAAAAGTTATATGAAAAGAAGAAACTAGTAAAAATCACAGGAAAAAGTTGGTTAAAGATCAAAAACGTTCATAGTAGTTTAGGAAATGCGGGTTTCAGCGCAGTATATATATAAAAATAGCAGTATAATATAAAAATATTGAGAAAATAATCAGATTTTCCATGAAAAATGTAGGTAAAAGAGCAGAAAAAGTTATATGAAAAGATATAACTAGTAAAAATCACAAGAAAAAGTTGGTTAAAGACCAAAAACTTTCATAGTAGTTTAGGAAATGCGGGTTTCAGCGCAGTATATATATATAATATAAAAATATTGAGAAAATAATAAGATTTTCCATGAAAAATGTAGGTAAAAGAGCAGAAAAAGCTATATGAAAAGAAGAAACTAGTAAAAATTACAGGAAAAAGTTGGTTAAAGATCAAAAACCTTCATAGTAGTTTTAGGAAATGCGGGTTTCAGCGCAGTATATATATATAATATAAAAATATTGAGAAAATAATCAGATTTTCCATGAAAAAAGTAGGTAAAAGAGCAGAAAAAGTTATATGAAAAGAAGAAACTAGTAAAAATCACAGGAAAAAGTTGGTTAAAGATCAAAAACTTTCATAGTAGTTTAGGAAATGCGGGTTTCAGCGCAGTATATATATAAAAATAGCAGTATAATATAAAAATATTGAGAAAATAATCAGATTTTCCATGAAAAATGTAGGTAAAAGAGCAGAAAAAGTGATATGAAAAGAAGAAACTAGTAAAAATCACAGGAAAAAGTTGGTTAAAGATCAAAAACTTTCATAGTAGTTTAGGAAATGCGGGTTTCAGCGCAGTATATATATAAAAATAGCAGTATAATATACAAATATTGAGAACATAATCAGATTTTCCATGAAAAATGTAGGTAAAAGAGCAGAAAAAGTTATATGAAAAGAAGACACTAGTAAAAATCACAGGAAAAAGTTGGTTAAAGATCAAAAACTTTCATAGTAGTTTAGGAAATTTGGGTTTCAGCGCAGTATATATATATATAATATAAAAATTTGAGAAAATAATCAGATTTTCCATGAAAAAAGTAGGTAAAAGAGTAGAAAAAGTTATATGAAAAGAAGAAACTTCTAAAAATCACAGGAAAATGTTGGTTAAAGATCAAAAACTTTCATAGTAGTTTAGGAAATGCGGGTTTCAGCGCAGTATATATATATATATAATATAAAAATATTGAGAATATAATCAGATTTTCCATGAAAAATGTAGGTAAAAGAGCAGAAAAAGTTATATGAAAAGAAGAAACTAGTAAAAATCACAGGAAAAAGTTGGTTAAAGATCAAAAACTTTCATAGTAGTTTAGGAAATGCGGGTTTCAGCGCAGTATATATATATAATATAAAAGTATTGAGAAAATAATCAGATTTTCCATGAAAAATGTAAGTAAAAGAGCAGAAAAAAGTTATATAAAAAGAAGGAACTAGTAAAAAATCACAGGAAAAAGTTGGTTAAAGATCAAAAACTTTCATAGTAGTTTAGGAAATGCGGGTTTCAGCGCAGTATATATATATATAAAAATAGCAGTATAATATAAAAATATTGATAAAATAATCAGATTTTCCATGAAAAATATAGGTAAAAGAGCAGAAAAAAGTTATATGAAAAGAAGAAACTAGTAAAAATCACAGGAAAAAGTTGGTTAAAGATCAAAAACTTTCATAGTAGTTTAGGAAATGCGGGTTTCGGCGCAGTATATATATATAATATAAAAATATTGAGAAAATAATCAGATTTTCCATGAAAAATGTAGGTAAAAGAGCAGAAAAAGTTATATGAAAAGAAGAAACTAGTAAAAATCACAGGAAAAAGTTGGTTAAAGATCAAAAACTTTCATAGTAGTTTAGGAAATGCGGGTTTCAGCGCAGTATATATATAAAAATTGCAGTATAATATACAAATATTGAGAAAATAATCAGATTTTCCATGAAAAATGTAGGTAAAAGAGCAGAAAAAGTTATATGAAAAGAAGAAACTAGTAAAAATCACAGGAAAAAGTTGGTTAAAGATCAAAAACTTTCATAGTAGTTTAGGAAATGCGGGTTTCAGCGCAGTATATATATATAATATAAAAAATATTGAGAAAATAATAAGATTTTCCATGAAAAAAAGTAGGTAAAAGAGCAGAAAAAGTTGTATGAAAAGAAGAAACTAGTAAAAATCACCGGAAAAAGTTGGTTAAAGATCAAAAACCTTCATAGTAGTTTTAGGAAATGCGGGTTTCAGCGCAGTATATATATATAATATAAAAATATTGAGAAAATAATCAGATTTTCCATGAAAAATGTAGGTAAAAGAGCAGAAAAAGTTATATGAAAAGAAGAAACTAGTAAAAATCACAGGAAAAAGTTGGATAAAGATCAAAAACTTTCATAGTAGTTTAGGAAATGCGGGTTTCAGCGCAGTATATATATAAAAATAGCAGTATAATATAAAAATATTGAGAAAATAATCAGATTTTCCATGAAAAAATGTAGGTAAAAGAGCAGAAAAAGTTATATGAAAAGATATAACTAGTAAAAATCACAGGAAAAAGTTGGTTAAAGATCAAAAACTTTCATAGTAGTTTAGGAAATGCGGGTTTCAGCGCAGTATATATATATAATATAAGAATATTGAGAAAATAATAAGATTTTCCATGAAAAAAAGTAGGTAAAAGAGCAGAAAAAGTTGTATGAAAAGAAGAAACTAGTAAAAATCACAGGAAAAAGTTGGTTTAAAGATCAAAAACCTTCATAGTAGTTTTAGGAAATGCGGGTTTCAGCGCAAGTAAATATATATATAATATAAAAATATTGAGAAAATAATCAGATTTTCCATGAAAAAAGTAGGTAAAAAGAGCAGAAAAAAGTTATATGAAAAGAAGAAACTAGTAAAAATCACAGGAAAAAGTTGGTTAAAGATCAAAAACTTTCATAGTAGTTTAGGAAATGCGGGTTTCAGCGCAGTATATATATAAAAAGAGCAGTATAATATAAATATGTTGCGAAAATAATCAGATTTTTCATGAAAAATGTAGGTAAAAGAGCAGAAAAAGTGATATGAAAAGAAGAAACTAGGAAAAATCACAAGAAAAAGTTGGTTAAAGATCAAAAACTTTCATAGTAGTTTAGGAAATGCGGGTTTCAGCGCAGTATATATATAAAAATAGCAGTATAATATAAAAATATTGAGAAAATAATCAGATTTTCCATGAAAAATGTAGGTAAAAGAGCAGAAAAAGTGATATGAAAAGAAGAAACTAGGCAAAAATCACAGGAAAAAGTTGGTTAAAGATCAAAAACTTTCATAGTAGTTTAGGAAATGCGGGTTTCAGCGCAGTATATATATAAAAATAGCAGTATAATATACAAATATTGAGAAAATAATCAGATTTTCCATGAAAAAATGTAGGTTAAAAGAGCAGAAAAAAGTTATATGAAAAGAAGACACTAGTAAAAATCACAGGAAAAAGTTGGTTAAAGATCAAAAACTTTCATAGTAGTTTAGGAAATGCGGGTTTCAGCGCAGTATAAATATATATAATATAAAAATTTGAGAAAATAATCAGATTTTCCATGAAAAAAGTAGGTAAAAGAGTAGAAAAAGTTATATGAAAAGAAGAAACTTCTAAAAATCACAGGAAAATGTTGGTTAAAGATCAAAAACTTTCATAGTAGTTTAGGAAATGCGGGGTTTCAGCGCAGTATATATATATATATATATAATATAAAAATATTGAGAAAATAATCAGATTTTCCATGAAAAATTTAGGTAAAAGAGCAGAAAAAGTTATATGAAAAGAAGAAACTAGTAAAACTCACAGGAAAAAGTTGGTTAAAGATCAAAAACTTTCATAGTAGTTTAGGAAATGCGGGTTTCAGCGCAGTATATATATATATAATATAAAAGTATTGAAAAATAATCAGATTTTCCATGAAAAATGTAGGTAAAAGAGCAGAAAAAGTTATATAAAAAGAAGGAACTAGTAAAAATCACAGGAAAAAGTTGGTTAAAGGTCAAAAACTTTCATAGTAGTTTAGGAAATGCGGGTTTCAGCGCAGTATATATATATAATATAAAAATATTGAGAAAATAATCAGATTTTCCATGAAAAAAGTAGGTAAAAGAGCAGAAAAAGTTGTATGAAAAGAAGAAACTAGTAAAAATCACAGGAAAAAGTTGGTTAAAGATTAAAAACTTTCATAGTAGCTTAGGAAATGCGGGTTTCAGCGCAGTATATATAAAATATAAATATATTGAGAAAATAATCAGATTTTCCATGAAAAATGTAGGTAAAAGAGCAGAAAAAGTTATATGAAAAGAAGAAACTAGTAAAAATCACAGGAAAAAGTTGGTTAAACATCACAAACTTTCATAGTAGTTTAGGAAATGCGGGTTTCAGCGCAGTATATATATAGTTTAAAAATATTGAGAAAATAATCCGATTTTCCATGAAAAAAGTAGGTAAAAAGAGCAGAAAAAGTTATATGAAAAGAAGAAACTAGTAAAAATCACAGGAAAAAGTTGGTTAAAGATCAAAAACTTTCATAGTAGTTTAGGAAATGCGGGTTTCAGCGCAGTATATATATATAAAAATAGCAGTATAATATACAAATATTGATAAAATAATCAGATTTTCCATGAAAAATTACCTACATTTTTCAAACTTTCATAGTAGCTTAGGAAATGCGGGTTTCAGCGCAGTATATATAAAATATAAATATATTGAGAAAATAATCAGATTTTCCATGAAAAATGTAGGTAAAAGAGCAGAAAAAGTTATATGAAAAGAAGAAACTAGTAAAAATCACAGGAAAAAGTTGGTTAAACATCACAAACTTTCATAGTAGTTTAGGAAATGCGGGTTTCAGCGCAGTATATATATAGTTTAAAAATATTGAGAAAATAATCCGATTTTCCATGAAAAAAGTAGGTAAAAGAGCAGAAAAAGTTATATGAAAAGAAGAAACTAGTAAAAATCAGAGGAAAAAGTTTGTTAAAGATCAAAAACTTTCATAGTAGTTTAGGAAATGCGGGTTTCGGCGCAGTATATATATATTAATATAAAAATATTGAGAAAATAATCAGATTTTCCATGAAAAATGTAGGTAAAAGAGCAGAAAAAGTTATATGAAAAGAAGAAACTAGTAAAAATCACAGGAAAAAAGTTGGTTAAAGATCAAAAACTTTCATAGTAGTTTAGGAAATGCGGGTTTCAGCGCAGTATATATATAAAAATAGCAGTATAATATAAAAATATTGAGAAAATAATCAGATTTTCCATGAAAAATGTAGGTAAAAGAGCAGAAAAAGTGATATGAAAAGAAGAAACTAGGAAAAATCACAGGAAAAAGTTGGTTAAAGATCAAAAACTTTCATAGTAGTTTAGGAAATGCGGGTTTCAGCGCAGTATATATATATAAAAATAGCAGTATAATATACAAATATTGAGAAAATAATCAGATTTTCCATGAAAAATGTAGGTAAAAGAGCAGAAAAAGTTATATGAAAAGAAGACACTAGTAAAAATCACAGGAAAAAGTTGGTTAAAGATCAAAAACTTTTATAGTAGTTTAGGAAATGCGGGTTTCAGCGCAGTATATATATATATATTATAAAAATTTGAGAAAATAATCAGATTTTCCATGAAAAAAGTAGGTAAAAGAGTAGAAAAAGTTATATGAAAAGAAGAAACTTCTAAAAATCACAGGAAAATGTTGGTTAAAGATCAAAAACTTTCATAGTAGTTTAGGAAATGCGGGTTTCAGCGCAGTATATATATATATATATATAATATAAAAATATTGAGAAAATAATCAGATTTTCCATGAAAAATGTAGGTAAAAGAGCAGAAAAAGTTATATGAAAAGATGAAACTAGTAAAAATCACAGGAAAAAAGTTGGTTAAAGATGAAAAACTTTCATAGTAGTTTAGGAAATGCGGGTTTGAGCGCAGTATATATATATAATATAAAAATATTGAGAAAATAATCAGATTTTCCATGAAAAATGTAGGTAAAAGAGCATAAAAAGTTATATGACAAGAAGAAACTAGTAAAAATCACAGGAAAAAGTTGGTTAAAGATCAAAAGCTTTCATAGTAGTTTAGGAAATGCGGGTTTCAGCGCAGTATATATATAAAAATAGCTTTATAATATAAAAATATTGAGAAAATAATCAGATTTTCCATGAAAAATGTAGGTAAAAGAGCAGAAAAAGTTATATGAAAAGAAGAAACTAGTAAAAATCACAGGAAAAACTTGGTTAAAGATCAAAATTGTATAGGAAATGCGGGTTTTTTTTTAATAGAGAAAATAATCATATTTTCCATGAAAAAAGTGGGTAAAAGAGCAACATAAGTTATATGAAAAGAAGAAACTAGTTAAAATGACAGCAAAAACTTGGTTAAAGATCAAAAACTTTCAAGTTGTAAAGGATATGCGGGTTTTATTTATAGAGAAAAGAATCATATTTTCTATGAAAAAAGTGGGTAAAAGAGCAAAATAAGTTATATGAAAAGAAGAAACTAGTTAAAATGACAGCAAAAACTTGGTTAAAGATCAAAAACTTTCAAGTTGTAAAGGAAATGCGGGTTTTATTTATAGAGAAAAGAATCATATTTTCTATGAAAAAAGTGGGTAAAAGAGCAAAATAAATTTTATGAAAAGAAGAAACTAGTTAAAATGACAGCAAAAACTTGGTTAAAGATCAAAAACTTTCAAGTTGTAAAGGAAATGCGGGTTTTATTTATAGACAAAAGAATCATATTTTCCATGAAAAAAGTGGGTAAAAGAGCAAAATAGGTTATATGAAAAGAAGAAACTAGTTAGAATGACAGGAAAAACTTGGTTAAAGATCAAAAACTTTCATAGTAGTTTAGGAAATGCGGGTTTCAGCGCAGTATATACATATAATATAGAAATATTGAGAAAATAATCAGATTTTCCATGAAAAAAGTAGGTAAAAGAGCAGAAAAAGTTATATGAAAAGAAAAAACTAGTAAAAATCACAGGAAAAAGTTGGTTAAAGATCAAAATTGTATAGGCAATGCGTTTTTTTTTTAATAGAGAAAATAATCATATTTTCCATGAAAAAAGTGGGTAAAACAGCAAAATAAGTTATATGAAAAGAAGAAACTAGTTTTTTTTTTGTTTATAATTTGCGCGTGCTCAGGGGGTTATTAATACCCTTAATTGTCCGGGGTCAAGACACAGCACTGGCCGAAGGTATATAGGGAGAGAGAGAGAGGAGGCACCTGTGCACATTGGTCTTAAACATCTGCGGATTGTAATCTATTGGGAATATTGAGCTGGGAAGAGCATTCCATATTCGTGTAGTGCGGCTAAAAAAACGAGTCTCTAAATTTCACTGTGCGTCCGAAAGCAGGCTTAAGGGTAAACTGATGGGCATTCCTGGCGAGACGTGTATTGCGGGTGAATTCAAGGAGTGGAGGAATGCAGTTGGCTAGCTCACTTGAGCATCGTTTGTTAAAGTAACGATAAAACACGGACAAAGAAGACACGGTTCGTCGATGTTCAAGCGAGTCTAATGAACCCGCGATATCATTGTCTCCTATAAGTTTTATCGCTCGCTTTTGGATTCTATCTAGTAGGTGCAAGGTGGTCTTATGGGCACCAGACCAGATATGAGCGTTATACTCAAGCTTTGGGCGAATAAACGCCTTATAGATTAAAGCCAAATCAGAGGGGGTGAAGTATTTCTTGCATCGATTAATGAAACCTAAACATTTCGCAGCATTTTTGGCGACCTCGAATATGTGATCGTTCCAACTAAGTGTTGTGTTGATGAACATACCGAGGATGGAAAGTTTTCCGGTTTCATCGATACAAGCGCCATTCATGGATAATGGCTGATTATCAGGGGTTCGCTTTAGAGACAGCAGACAGCATTGAGTTTTGGAAGCATTGAATTCCACTCTGTTGTTCTTATACCAGTTAATTATGCTGTCCAGATCGGAATTCAATGTGCTTGACATACGCTGCCGTTCCAATATTACGTCCGAAGGGCAGGGTCGTGAATTTTGGAACGAATATGAAAAGCTGAGGGTGCTGTCATCAGCGAAGGAGTGGATTGGATTAGAAGTGGCAGACAGGAGATCATTTATAAAAATGAGAAAGAGAGTCGGGGACAGAACAGAGCCTTGGGGGACACCAGCATTTATTTTGTGGATATCAGACTTGAACCCATCCAAAACAACTTGGATTGAACGGTTCGAAAGGTAGTTTCTAATCCATAGAAGCAGAGATTCATCAACACCATAAGCACGCATTTTCGACAAAAGAGCTTGATGCCAAACTCTGTCAATCAAGCGCAACTATCTTGCTTTCGCCTGCATTGTGCAAAGATTGGTTCCACTTTTCGGTGAGATAAGCTATCAAATCACCAGTGGACCTGTTGCTGCGGAAGCCATACTGTCGGTCATTAAGAAGCTTCCGCGATTCAAGATATTTCAAAAGCTGACGATTTATCAGCGTTTCCATGACCTTAGAAAGAAGGGACGTAAGTGCTATGGGTCGGTACGAGGTGGGTGACGAAGATTCGCCCTTTTTAGGGACGGGCTGGACAAATGCTGTTTTCCATCTACTCGGAAAGAAACCTGAAGAGTAGGATAGATGAAAAAGCTTACGCAGTGGTTTTGCCAGCGAAGAAGAACACCTCTTCAGAAGTATTGGGGGAATACCATCCGGGCCAGCGGATTTGTGCACGTCGAGATCTTTAAGTACTCTTGCAACTGTACGAGTGCGGAAGTGAATTTGTCCCATGTTGAAGCCAACGCTCTCGAGTACAGGTGGGGACAAATTACAATCTTGCAGTGTTGAGCTGGCTGCAAAATGCGCCGCAAGCAGATTGGCTTTGTCCAAAGAGCTGACAGCTGGGATGTCATTGTAAATGAGCGTGGGAATTGAGGACGAGGCGGAATTCTTTATGTTTTTCACAAATGACCAAAAGTTTTTGCTACCCTTGGGACATTGTAGCACTTTTTGCCTCAACTTTTGCTCATGGGAGAATTTCACACGTCGGATTATTGCATTGCAGTCAGTTCTGGCCCGCTTAAACTTATTTCGGTTTTCCTCAGTAGCGTTGGCTTTGTATAACCGGAAATTCAACTCTCTTATTCTGATAGCCTCTCTGCAGCTCGAGTCATACCATGCATTTGGTCTGGGTTTGATACACTTCACTCTATGCGGAATGAAGGATCTCATACCCAGCTGAAGAATGTTTGTGATCATATCAGCAGCGGCATCCACGTCACTATCGAGGAAGCATAGTGACCAGTTAAAATTCCTATAGAAGTTGTTGAGTCCGCTCCAATTGGCTTTCTCGTATAGCCATATTGTTCTTTTCGGAATTTGTTTTCTAACTGTTTGTGGCGAAATCGAGAAATTAGCTGAACAGTGGTCTGACGAGCCTAGAGGCAACGATATGTCAACAGAATATTTGTCAGGATGAGAGGTGAGAAACAGGTCCAGTGTGTTGGCGGAATGATCTGCAATGTCGGGTATTCGTGTGGGCTCATTTACAAGCTGGGTCAGATTGTTTACCTCAGCAAAGATTTCAACGTACCTTCCTTCGGGTGTTGTCTGGCCTGAATGTCGAAGCCAATTAGAATTGTGTACATTGAAATCGCCCGCAATGGCAATTTCAGTGTGAAGATACAGGGAAACAATTCTTGAGATGGAATCGGATAGCCCATCAAATTCGTTAAAAGTTGAATTGCTATCCAAGTTTGGACTTCTATAAATAAAGCAGTAGTGGATTAAATGCTTACGGACATGGAATTTTAACCACAGAAAATTGAATTCCGGATTGGAACAAAGGCCGTATTGTGGTTGAAGTTGGTAAGCTACATCACTACGCACGTAGATGGCGAGTCCGCGGTGTAAAAAGAAAAGCGGCACTAAGCTATATCCAGGCAGGTTCAAATCCGATAATTCGGTATTTTCGTCTACCTGTGTTTCACTTAGCGCCAAGACGGCTGGTTTGTAACGGGATAGGTGGACGTAAACAGCAAAGAGATTCGCTCTGAGACCGCGAACATTGCTCACATCAACTCTAAAATTTCCCATAGATTACAAAGGCGAGAGGCCAAAAACCAAACTCCGACTGATTTAGGCAAAGCTAAGATCAGAAGTGTAAATTTAAATTTAGCTTCCAACAACAACCACTGTAGGTGTTATGCCCATACATTGGTAAGAGTTGGTCCACCAACAAATTCACACTTCTAAATCCGCTACGTCAGATGCTACGCACTCTCAGTCGCATCAACCCGCCTGATAAAATCGAACGGGAGTTGTGACCGAGAATGCGCAGCAGTGGCTTGTGAAGGAAAGGGGCGAGAGGGAGCGGACCGGACGCACTCGACACCGAGACACTTCACTGCACAGCACTTCACTTGTTTTTTTTTTTTTTTATTTTTTTTTTTATTGTTTTGGGGCACACTTTTATTTTTTTTTTTCTTTTTATTTTATTTTTTTTTTCTTTTTATTTTATCTTTTTTTTTTTTCTTCACGCACACGCGTACTGCACCGGGAAAGCAAGTGCACTCGTCGGAGGCACAGAACTAGTTAACATGACAGCAAAAACTTGGTTAAAGATCAAAAACTTACAAGTTGTAAAGGAAATGCGGGTTTTATTTATAGAGAAAAGAATCATATTTTCCATGAAAAAAGTGGGTAAAAGAGCAAAATAAGTTATATGAAAAGAAGAAACTAGTTAGAATGACAGGAAAAAGTTGGTTAAAGATCAAAAACTTTCATAGTAGTTTAGAAAGCGGGTTTCAGCGCAGTATATATATAAAAATAGCAGTATAATATAAAAATATTGAGAAAATAATCAGATTTTCCATGAAAAATTTAGGTAAAAGAGCAGAAAAAGTTATATGAAAAGAAGAAACTAGTAAACATCACAGGAAAAAGTTGGTTAAAGATCAAAAACTTTCAAAGTAGTTTTTGAAATGCGGGTTTCAGCGCAGTATATGTATGTAATATAAAAATATTGAGAAAATAATCAGATTTTCCATGAAAAATGTAGGTAAAAGAGCAGAAAAAGTTATGTGAAAAGAAGAAACTAGTAAAAATGACAGGAAAAAGTTGGTTAAAGATCAAAAACTTTCATAGTAGTTTAGGAAATGCGGGTTTCAGCGCAGTATATATATATAATATAAAAATATTGAGAAAATAATCAGATTTTCCATGAAAAATTTAGGTAAAAGAGCAGAAAAAGTTATATGAAAAGAAGAAACTAGTAAAAATCACGGGAAAAAGTTGGTTAAAGATCAAAAACTTTCAAAGTAGTTTTTGAAATGCGGGTTTCAGCGCAGTATATGTATGTAATATAAAAATATTGAGAAAATAATCAGATTTTCCATGAAAAATGTAGGTAAAAGAGCAGAAAAAGTTATGTGAAAAGAAGAAACTAGTAAAAATGACAGGAAAAAGTTGGTTAAAGATCAAAAACTTTCATAGTAGTTTAGGAAATGCGGGTTTCAGCGCAGTATATATATATAATATAAAAATATTGAGAAAATAATCATATTTTCCATGAAAAATGAAGGTAAAAGAGCAGAAAAAGTTATATGAAAAGAAGAAACTAGTAAAAATCACGGGAAAAAGTTGGTTAAAGATCAAAAACTTTCATAGTAGTTTAGGAAATGCGGGTTTCAGCGCAGTATATATATATAAATAGCAGTATAACATAAAAATATTGAGAAAATAATCAGATTTTCCATGAAAAATGTAGGTAAAAGAGCAGAAAAAGTTATATGAAAAGAAGAAACTAGTAGAAATCACAGGAAAAAGTTGGTTAAAGATCAAAAACTTTCATAGTAGTTTAGGAAATGCGGGTTTCAGCGCAGTATATATATATAATATAAAAATATTGAGAAAATAATCATATTTTCCATAAAAAACGTAGGTAAAAGAGCAGAAAAAGTTTTATGAAAAGAAGAAACTAGTAAAAATCACAGGAAAAAGTTGGTTAAAGATCAAAAACTTTCATAGTAGTTTAGGAAATGCGGGTTTCAGCGCAGTATATATATAAAAATAGCAGTATAATATAAAAATATTGAGAAAATAATCAGATTTTCCATGAAAAATGTAGGTACAAGAGCAGAAAAAGTTATATGAAAAGAAGAAACTTCTAAAAATCACAGGAAAATGTTGGTTAAAGATCAAAAACTTTCATAGTAGTTTAGGAAATGCGGGTTTCAGCGCAATATATATTTATATATAATATAAAAATATTGAGAAAATAATCAGATTTTCCATGAAAAATGTAGGTAAAAGAGCAGAAAAAGTTATATGAAAAGATGAAACTAGTAAAAATCACAGGAAAAAGTTGGTAAAAGATCAAAAACTTTTATAGTAGTTTAGGAAATGCGGGTTTCAGCGCAGCATATATATATAATATAAAAATGTTGAGAAAATAATCAGATTTTCCATGAAAAATGTATGTGAAAGTGCAGAAAAAGTTATATGAAAAGAAGAAACTAGTAAAAGTCACAGGAAAAAGTTGGTTAAAGATCAAAAACTTGCATAGTAGTTTAGGAAATGCGGGTTTCAGCGCAGTATATATATAAAAATAGCAGTATAATATTAAAATATTGAGAAAATAATCAGATTTTCCATGAAAAAATTAGGTAAAAGAGCAGAAAAAGTTATATGAAAAGAAGAAACTAGTAAAAATCACAGGAAAAAGTTGGTTAAAGATCAAAAACTTGCATAGTAGTTTAGGAAATGCGGGTTTCAGCGCCGTATATATATAAAAATAGCAGTATAATATAAAAATATTGAGAAAATAATCAGATTTTCCATGAAAAATGTAGGTAAAAGAACAGAAAAAGTTATATTAAAAGAAGAAACTAGTAAAAATCACAGGAAAAAGTTGGTTAAAGACCAAAAACTTTTATAGTAGTTTAGGATATGCGGGTTTCAGCGCAGTATATATATAAAAATAGCAGTATAAAATAAAATCATTGAGAATATAATCAGATTTTCCATGAAAAAAGTAGGTAAAAGAGCAGAAAAAGTTATATGAAAAGAAGAAACTAGTAAAAATCACAGGAAAATGTTGGTTAAAGGTCAAAAGCTTTCATAGTAGCTTAGGAAATGCGGGTTTCAGCACAGTATATATATAAAAATAGCAGAATAATATAAAAATATTGAGAAAATAATCAGATTTTCCATGAAAAATGTAGGTAAAAGAGCAGAAAAAGTTATATGAAAAGAAGAAACTAGTTAAAATGACAG
>CAKAIZ010000096.1:10000-18677 GCA_916610145.1 Eristalis arbustorum | reverse complement strand
GGACAATCTGATTATTTTCTCAATATTTTTATATTATACTGCTATTTTTATATATATACTGCGCTGAAACCCGCATTTCCTGAACTACTATGAAAGTTTTTGATCTTTAACCGACTTTTTCCTGTGATTTTTACTAGTTTCTTCTTTTCATATAACTTTTTCTGCACTTTTACCTACTTTTTTCATGGAAAATCTGATTATTTTGTCAATATTTTTATATTATACTGCTATTTTTATATATATACTGCGCTGACACCCGTATTTCCTGAACTACTATGAAAGTTTTTGATCTTTAACCAACTTTTTCCTGTGATTTTTACTAGTTTCTTCTTTTCATATAACTTTTTTCTGCTCTTTTACCTACTTTTTTCATGGAAAATCTGATTATTTTCTCAATATTTTTATATTATACTGCTATTTTTATATATATACTGCGCTGAAACCCGCATTTCCTGAACTACTATGAAAGTTTTTGATCTTTAACCAACTTTTTCCTGTGATTTTTACTAGTTTCTTCTTTTCATATAACTTTTTCTGCTCTTTTACCTACATTTTTCATGGAAAATCTGATTATTTTCTCAAAATTTTTATTTTATGTATATATATATATACTGCGCTGAAACCCGCATTTCCTGAACTACTATGAAAGTTTTTGATCTTTATCCAAATTTTTCCTGAGATTTTTACTAGTTTCTTCTTTTCATATAACTTTTTCGGCTCTTTTACCTACTTTTTTCATGGAAAATCTGATTATTTTCTCAATATTCTTATATTATACTGCTATTTTTATATATATACTGCGCTGAAACCCGCATTTCCTGAACTACTATGAAAGTTTTTGATCTATAACCAACTTTTTCCTGTGATTTTTACTAGCTTCGTCTTTTCATATAACTTTTTCTGCTCTTTTATATACATTTTTCATGGAAAATCTGATTATTTTCTCAATATTTTTATATTATACTGCTATTTTTATATATATACTGCGCTGAAACGCGCATTTCCTGAACTACTATAAAACTTTTTGATCTTTAACCAACTTTTTCCTGTTATTTTTACTAGTTTCTTCTTTTCATATAACTTTTTCTGCTCTTTTACCTACATTTTTCATGGAAAATCTGATTTTTTCTCAGTATTTTTATATTATATATATATATATATACTGCGCTGAAACCCGCATTTCCTGAACTACTATGAAAGTTTTTGATCTTTAACCAACTTTTTCCTGTGATTTTTACTAGTTTCTTCTTTTCATATAACTTTTTCTGCTCTTTTACCTACATTTTTCATGGAAAATCTGATTATTTTCTCAATATTTTTATATTATATATATATATATACTGCGCTGAAACCCGCATTTCCTGAACTACTATGAAAGTTTTTGATCTTTAACCGACTTTTTCCTGTGATTTTTACTAGTTTCTTCTTTTCATATAACTTTTCCTGCTCTTTTACCTACTTTTTTCATGGAAAATCTGATTATTTTCTCAATATTTTATATTATACTGCTATTTTTATATATATACTGCGCTGAAACCCGCATTTCCTAAACTACTATGAAAGTTTTTGATCTTTGACCAATTTTTTCCTGTGATTTTTACTAGTTTCTTCTTTTCATATAACTTTTTCTGCTCTTTTACCTACATTTTTCATGGAAAATCTGATTATTTTCTCAATATTTTTATATTATATATATATATATACTGCGCTGAAACCCGCATTTCCTGAACTACTATGAAAGTTTTTTGATCTTTAACCAACTTTTTCCTGTGATTTTTACTAGTTTCTTCTTTTCATATAACTTTTTCTGCCCTTTTACCTAAATTTTTCATGGAAAATCTGATTATTTTCTCAATATTTTTATATTATACTGCTATTTTTATATATATACTGCGCTGAAACCCGCATTTCCTGAACTACTATAAAAGTTTTTGATCTTTAACCAACTTTTTCCTGTGATTTTTACTAGTTTCTTCTTTTCATATAACTTTTTCTGCTCTTTTACCTACTTTTTTCATGGAAAATCTGATTATTTTCTCAATATTTTTATATTATACTGCTATTTATATATATATATACTGCGCTGAAACCCGCATTTCCTGAACTACTATGAAAGTTTTTGATCTTTAACCGACTTTTTCCTGCGATTTTTACTAGTTTCTTCTTTTCATATAACTTTTTCTGCTTTTTTTACCTACTTTTTTCATGGAAAATCTGATTATTTTCTCAATATTTTTATATTCTACTGCTATTTTTATATATATACTGCGCTGAAACCCGCATTTCCTGAACTACTATAAAAGTTTTTGATCTTTAACCAACTTTTTCCTGTGATTTTTACTAGTTTCTCATTTCATATAACTTTTTCTGCTCTTTTACCTACATTTTTCATGGAAAATCTGATTATTTTCTCAATATTTTTATATTATATATATATATATATATATATAGTGCGCTGAAACCCGCATTTCCTGAACTACTATGAAAGTTTTTGATCTTTAACCAACTTTTTCCTATGATTTTTACTAGTTTCTTCTTTTCATATAACTTTTTCTGCTCTTTTACCTACATTTTTCATGGAAAATCTGATTATTTTCTCAATATTTTTATATTATACTGCTATTTTTATATATATACTGCGCTGAAACCCGCATTTCCTGAACTACTATGAGAGTTTTTGATCTTTAACCGACTTTTTCCTGTGATTTTTACTAGTTTCTTCTTTTCATATAACTTTTTCTGCTCTTTTATATACATTTTTCATGGAAAATCTGATTATTTTCTCAATATTTTTATATTATACTGCTATTTTTATATATATACTGCGCTGAAACGCGCATTTCCTGAACTACTATAAAACTTTTTGATCTTTAACCAACTTTTTCCTGTTATTTTTACTAGTTTCTTCTTTTCATATAACTTTTTCTGCTCTTTTACCTACATTTTTCATGGAAAATCTGATTTTTTCTCAGTATTTTTATATTATATATATATATATACTGCGCTGAAACCCGCATTTCCTGAACTACTATGAAAGTTTTTGATCTTTAACCAACTTTTTCCTGTGATTTTTACTAGTTTCTTCTTTTCATATAACTTTTTCTGCTCTTTTTACCTACATTTTTCATGGAAAATCTGATTATTTTCTCAATATTTTTATATTATATATATATATATACTGCGCTGAAACCCGCATTTCCTGAACTACTATGAAAGTTTTTGATCTTTAACCGACTTTTTCCTGTGATTTTTACTAGTTTCTTCTTTTCATATAACTTTTCCTGCTCTTTTACCTACTTTTTTCATGGAAAATCTGATTATTTTCTCAATATTTTTATATTATACTGCTATTTTTATATATATACTGCGCTGAAACCCGCATTTCCTAAACTACTATGAAAGTTTTTGATCTTTAACCAATTTTTTCCTGTGATTTTTACTAGTTTCTTCTTTTCATATAACTTTTTCTGCTCTTTTACCTACATTTTTCATGGAAAATCTGATTATTTTCTCAATATTTTTATATTATATATATATATATACTGCGCTGAAACCCGCATTTCCTGAACTACTATGAAAGTTTTTGATCTTTAACCAACTTTTTCCTGTGATTTTTACTAGTTTCTTCTTTTCATATAACTTTTTCTGCCCTTTTACCTAAATTTTTCATGGAAAATCTGATTATTTTCTCAATATTTTTATATTATACTGCTATTTTTATATATATACTGCGCTGAAACCCGCATTTCCTGAACTACTATAAAAGTTTTTGATCTTTAACCAACTTTTTCCTGTGATTTTTACTAGTTTCTTCTTTTCATATAACTTTTTCTGCTCTTTTACCTACTTTTTTCATGGAAAATCTGATTATTTTCTCAATATTTTTATATTATACTGCTATTTATATATATATATACTGCGCTGAAACCCGCATTTCCTGAACTACTATGAAAGTTTTTGATCTTTAACCGACTTTTTCCTGCGATTTTTACTAGTTTCTTCTTTTCATATAACTTTTTTCTGCTTTTTTACCTACTTTTTTCATGGAAAATCTGATTATTTTCTCAATATTTTTATATTATACTGCTATTTTTATATATATATACTGCGCTGAAACCCGCATTTCCTGAACTACTATAAAAGTTTTTGATCTTTAACCAACTTTTTCCTGTGATTTTTACTAGTTTCTCATTTCATATAACTTTTTCTGCTCTTTTACCTACATTTTTCATGGAAAATCTGATTATTTTCTCAATATTTTTATATTATATATATATATATATATATATATATAGTGCGCTGAAACCCGCATTTCCTGAACTACTATGAAAGTTTTTGATCTTTAACCAACTTTTTCCTATGATTTTTACTAGTTTCTTCTTTTCATATAACTTTTTCTGCTCTTTTACCTACATTTTTCATGGAAAATCTGATTATTTTCTCAATATTTTTATATTATACTGCTATTTTTATATATATACTGCGCTGAAACCCGCATTTCCTGAACTACTATGAGAGTTTTTGATCTTTAACCGACTTTTTCCTGTGATTTTTACTAGTTTCTTCTTTTCATATAACTTTTTCTGCTCTTTTACCTACTTTTTTCATGGAAAATCTGATTATTTTCTCAATATTTTTATATTATATATATATGTATATATATATATATACTGCGCTGAAACCCGCATTTCCTGAACTACTATGAAAGTTTTTGATCTTTATCCAAATTTTTCCTGAGATTTTTACTAGTTTCTTCTTTTCATATAACTTTTTCTGCTCTTTTACCTACTTTTTTCATGGAAAATCTGATTATTTTCTCTATATTTTTATATTATACTGCTATTTTTATATATATACTGCGCTTAAACCCGCATTTCCTGAACTACTATGAACGTTTTTGATCTTTAAAAGACTTTTTCCTGTGATTTTTACTAGTTTCTTCTTTTCATATAACTTTTTCTGCTCGTTTACCTACTTTTTTCATGGAAAATCTGATTATTTTCTCAATATTTTTATATTATACTGCTATTTTTATATATATACTGCGCTGAAACCCGCATTTCCTGAACTACTATAAAAGTTTTTGATCTTTAACCAACTTTTTCCTGTTATTTTTACTAGTTTCTTCTTTTCATATAACTTTTTCTGCTCTTTTACCTACATTTTTCATGGAAAATCTGATTATTTTCTCAATATTTTTTATATTATATATATATATATATATACTGCGCTGAAACCCGCATTTCCTGAACTACTATGAAAGTTTTTGATCTTTAACCAACTTTTTCCTGTGATTTTTACTAGTTTCTTCTTTTCATATAACTTTTTCTGCTCTTTTACCTACATTTTTCATGGAAAATCTGATTATTTTCTCAATATTTTTATATTATATATATATATATACTGCGCTGAAACCCGCATTTCCTGAACTACTATGAAAGTTTTTGATCTTTAACCGACTTTTTCCTGTGATTTTTACTAGTTTCTTCTTTTCATATAACTTTTCCTGCTCTTTTACCTACTTTTTTCATGGAAAATCTGATTATTTTCTCAATATTTTTATATTATACTGCTATTTTTATATATATACTGCGCTGAAACCCGCATTTCCTAAACTACTATGAAAGTTCTTGATCTTTAACCAATTTTTTCCTGTGATTTTTACTAGTTTCTTCTTTTCATATAACTTTTTCTGCTCTTTTACCTACATTTTTCATGGAAAAATCTGATTATTTTCTCAATATTTTTATATTATATATATATATACTGCGCTGAAACCCGCATTTCCTGAACTACTATGAAAGTTTTTGATCTTTAACCAACTTTTTCCTGTGATTTTTACTAGTTTCTTCTTTTCATATAACTTTTTCTGCCCTTTTACCTACATTTTTCATGGAAAATCTGATTATTTTCTCAATATTTTTATATTATACTGCTATTTTTATATATATACTGCGCTGATACCCGCATTTCCTGAACTACTATAAAAGTTTTTGATCTTTAACCAACTTTTTCCTGTGATTTTTACTAGTTTCTTCTTTTCATATAACTTTTTCTGCTCTTTTACCTACTTTTTTCATGGAAAATCTGATTATTTTCTCAATATTTTTATATTATACTGCTATTTATATATATATATACTGCGCTGAAACCCGCATTTCCTGAAGTACTATGAAAGTTTTTGATCTTTAACCAACTTTTTCCTGTGATTTTTACTAGTTTCTTCTTTTCATATAACTTTTTCTGCTCTTTTACCTACATTTTTCATGGAAAATCTGATTATTTTCTCAATATTTTTATATTAGACTGCTATTTTTATATATATACTGCGCTGAAACCCGCATTTCCTGAACTACTTTGAAAGTTTTTGATCTTTAACCGACTTTTTCCTGTGATTTTTACTAGTTTCTTCTTTTCATATAACTTTTTCTGCTCTTTTACCTACTTTTTTCATGGAAAATCTGATTATTTTCTCAATATTTTTATATTATATATATATATATATATATATATATACTGCGCTGAAACCCGCATTTTCTGAACTACTATGAAAGTTTTTGATCTTTAACCGACTTTTTCCTGTGAGTTTTACTAGTTTCTTCTTTTCATATAACTTTTTCTGCTCTTTTACCTACTTTTTCATGGAAAAGCTGATTATTTTCTCAATATTTTTATATTATACTGCTATTTTTATATATATAGTGTTTTATATGTCTAGTTTTGACATCCCTGCCAAACTCGTCAGATTGTGCAGGATGACGATGGAGAACTCTCGCTGCTCCATCAAGGTCGGTAACGAACTCACCGAGACCTTCAATGTCAAAAAAGGTTTTAGACAAGGCGACGCGCTGTCATGTGACTTCTTCAACATCGTCACCTCACACGCCAACACTAGAGGCACGATCTTCCAGAAGTCCGTTCAACTGCTTGCATACGCGGACGATATTGACGTGATTGGCCGAACTCAGCGAGCCGTCAATGAAGCGTTTGCTTGTATTGAGACGGAGGCGGCAAAAATGGGTTTAGCGGTGAATGAGGGCAAAACAAAGTATATGCTGTCATAAAGAAAGGACACACAACATCGACGACTCGGTCAGAACGTCACCATAGGCAGCTACAACTTCGAGGTAGTGAAGGACTTCGTCTACCTCGGCTCCCAAGTAAATAGTGCGAACAACATCAGTACTAGATTAAACGCAGAATAACTCTTGCCAACCGCTGTTTCTTTGGGCTCAAGAGGCAATTGAGTAGTCGAGCCCTCTCTCGAAAGACCAAGCTCACCTTATATAAGACCTTGATCATCCCTGTCCTGCTGTATGGCGCGGAAGCTTGGACTATCTCAAGAGCGGATGTAGACGCACTTGGTCTCTTCGAGAGAAAAGTTCTGCGTTCAATCTTCGGTCCTGTTTGCGTTGAAGGTTCTTGGAGAAGGAGATTCAACCACGAACTGTACGGGCTGTACAGCGACATGAGTCTAGTCAGGCGTCTACGGATTCAACGCCTAAGATGGCTAGGCCATGTAGAGCGCATGGACAACACTGCTCCAGCCCGAAGAGTCTTCGACTCCGAGCCAGTGGGACAACGCAATAGAGGACGACCACGAACCCGATGGCACACTCAAGTGGAAAAAGACCTCAACCAACTTGGAGTGCGAAATTGGAGGCAACTGGCTAAAGAACGTGCCAGCTGGAGAGGATTGTTGATAGAGGCCCAGGTTCACCCCGGACTGTAGCGCCACAAGAAGAAGAAGACTGCTATTTTTATATATATACTGCGCATTTCCTGAACTACTATGAAAGTTTTTGATCTTTAACCAACTTATTTCTGTGTTTTTACTAGTTTCTTATTTTCATATAACTTTTTCTGCTCTTTTACCTGCATTTTTCATGGAAAATCTGATTATTTTCTCAATATTTTTATATTATACTGCTATTTTTATATATATAGTGCGCTGAAACCCGCATTTCCTGAACTACTATAAAAGTTTTTGATCTTTAACCAACTTTTTCCTGTGATTTTTACTAGTTTCTTCTTTTCATATAAATTTGTCTGCTCTTTTACCTACATTTTTCATGGAAAATCTGATTATTTTCTCAATATTTTTATATTATACTGCTATTTTTATATATATACTGCGCTGAAGCCCGCATTTCCTGAACTACTATAAAAGTTTTTGATCTTTAACCAACTTTTTCCTGTGATTTTTAACCAACTTTTTCCTTTGATTTTTACTAGTTTCTTCTTTTCATATAACTTTTTCTGCTCTTTTACCTACATTTTTCATAGGACATCTGATTATTTTCTCAATATTTTTATATTATACTGCTATTTTTATATATATACTGCGCTGAAACCCGCATTTCCTGAACTACTATGAAAGTTTTTGATCTTTAACCAACTTTTTCCTGTGATTTTTACTAGTTTCTTCTTTTCATATAACTTTTTCTGCTCTTTTACCCACAATTGTCATGGAAAATGTGATTATTTTCTCAATATTTTTATATTATATATATATATATATATATATATATATACTGCGCTGAAACCCGCATTTCCTCAACTACTTTGAAAGTTTTTGATCTTTAACCGACTTTTTCCTGTGATTTTTACTAGTTTCTTCTTTTCATATAACTTTTTCTGCTCTTTTACCTACTTTTTTCAAGAAAATCTGATTATT
>CAKAIZ010000096.1:0-5000 GCA_916610145.1 Eristalis arbustorum | reverse complement strand
GGCACACTCAAGTGGAAAAAGACCTCAACCAACTTGGAGTGCGAAATTGGAGGCAACTGGCTAAAGAACGTGCCAGCTGGAGAGGATTGTTGATAGAGGCCCAGGTTCACCCCGGACTGTAGCGCCACAAGAAGAAGAAGACTGCTATTTTTATATATATACTGCGCATTTCCTGAACTACTATGAAAGTTTTTGATCTTTAACCAACTTATTTCTGTGTTTTTACTAGTTTCTTATTTTCATATAACTTTTTCTGCTCTTTTACCTGCATTTTTCATGGAAAATCTGATTATTTTCTCAATATTTTTATTTTATACTGCTATTTTTATATATATAGTGCGCTGAAACCCGCATTTCCTGAACTACTATAAAAGTTTTTGATCTTTAACCAACTTTTTCCTGTGATTTTTACTAGTTTCTTCTTTTCATATAAATTTGTCTGCTCTTTTACCTACATTTTTCATGGAAAATCTGATTATTTTCTCAATATTTTTATATTATACTGCTATTTTTATATATATACTGCGCTGAAGCCCGCATTTCCTGAACTACTATAAAAGTTTTTGATCTTTAACCAACTTTTTCCTGTGATTTTTAACCAACTTTTTCCTTTGATTTTTACTAGTTTCTTCTTTTCATATAACTTTTTCTGCTCTTTTACCTACATTTTTCATGGGACATCTGATTATTTTCTCAATATTTTTATATTATACTGCTATTTTTATATATATACTGCGCTGAAACCCGCATTTCCTGAACTACTATGAAAGTTTTTGATCTTTAACCAACTTTTTCCTGTGATTTTTACTAGTTTCTTCTTTTCATATAACTTTTTCTGCTCTTTTACCCACAATTGTCATGGAAAATGTGATTATTTTCTCAATATTTTTATATTATATATATATATATATATATATATACTGCGCTGAAACCCGCATTTCCTCAACTACTTTGAAAGTTTTTGATCTTTAACCGACTTTTTCCTGTGATTTTTACTAGTTTCTTCTTTTCATATAACTTTTTCTGCTCTTTTACCTACTTTTTTCAAGGAAAATCTGATTATTTTCTCAATATTTTTATATTATAAAACCCGCATTTCCTGAACTACTATGAAAGTTTTTGATCTTTAACCAACTTTTTCCTGTGATTTTTACTAGTTTCTTCTTTTCATATAACTTTTTCTGCTCTTTTACCTACTTTTTTCATGGAAAATCTGATTATTTTCTCAATATTTTTTATATTATACTGCTATTTTTATATATATACTGCGCTGAAACCCGCATTTCCTGAACTACTATGAAAGTAGTTTTTTGATCTTTAACCGACTTTTTCCTGTGGTTTTTACTAGTTTCTTCTTTTCATATAACTTTTTCTGCTCTTTTACCTACATTTTTCATGGAAAATCTGATTATTTTCTCAATATTTTTATATTATACTGCTATTTTTTATATATACACTGCGCTGAAACCCGCATTTCCTGAACTACTATGAAGTTTTTGATCTTTAACCGACTTTTTCCTGAGATTTTTACTAGTTTCTTCTTTTCATATAACTTTTTCTGCTCTTTTACCTACTTTTTTCATGGAAAATCTGATTATTTTCTCAATATTTTTATATTATATATATACATATATACTGCGCTGAAACCCGCATTTCCTGAACTACTATGAAAGTTTTTGATCTTTAACCGACTTTTTCTTGTGATTTTTACTAGTTTCTTCTTTTCATATAACTTTTTCTGCTCTTTTACCTACATTTTTTCATGGAAAATCTGATTATTTTTCTCAATATTTTTATATTATACTGCTATTTTTATATATACACTGCGCTGAAACCCGCATTTCCTGAACTACTATGAAGTTTTTGATCTTTAACCAACTTTTTTCCTGTGATTTTTACTAGTTTCTTCTTTTCATATAACTTTTTCTGCTCTTTTACCTACATTTTTCATGGAAAATCTGATTATTTTCTCAATATTTTTATATTATGCTGCTATTTTTATATATATACTGCGCTGAAAAACGCATTTCCTGAACTACAATGAAAGTTTTTGATCTTTAACCAACTTTTTTCCTGTGATTTTTACTAGTTTTTTTCTTTTCATATAACTTTCTCTGCTCTTTTACCTACTTTTTTCATGGAAAATCTGATTATTTTCTCAATATTTTTATATTATACTGCTATTTTTATATATATACTGCGCTGAAACCCGCATTTCCTGAACTACTATGAAAGTTTTTGATCTTTAACCAACTTTTTCCTGTGATTTTTACTAGTTTCTTCTTTTCATATAACTTTTTCTGCTCTTTTACCTACATTTTTCATGGAAAATCTGATTATTTTCTCAATATTTTTATATTATGCTGCTATTTTTATATATATACTGCGCTGAAAAACGCATTTCCTGAACTACAATGAAAGTTTTTGATCTTTAACCAACTTTTTTCCTGTGATTTTTACTAGTTTCTTCTTTTCATATAACTTTCTCTGCTCTTTTACCTACTTTTTTCATGGAAAATCTGATTATTTTCTCAATATTTTTATATTATGCTGCTATTTTTATATATATACTGCGCTGAAACCCGCATTTCCTGAACTACTATGAAAGTTTTTGATCTTTAACCAACTTTTTCCTGTGATTTTTTACTAGTTTCTTCTTTTCATATAACTTTTTCTGCTCTTTTACCTACATTTTTTATGGAAAATCTGATTATTTTTCTCAATATTTTTATATTATGCTGCTATTTTTATATATATACTGCGCTGAAACCCGCATTTCCTGAACTACTATGAAAGTTTTTGATCTTTAACCAACTTTTTTCCTGTGATTTTTTACTAGTTTCTTCTTTTCATATAACTTTCTCTGCTCTTTTACCTACTTTTTTCATGGAAAATCTGATTATTTTCTCAATATTTTTATATTTATACTGCTATTTTTATATATATACTGCGCTGAAACCCGCATTTCCTGAACTACTATGAAAGTTTTTGATCTTTAACCAACTTTTTCCTGTGATTTTTTACTAGTTTCTTCTTTTCATATAACTTTTTCTGCTCTTTTACCTACATTTTTCATGGAAAATCTGATTATTTTCTCAATATTTTTATATTATGCTACTATTTTTATATATATACTGCGCTGAAAAACGCATTTCCTGAACTACAATGAAAGTTTTTGATCTTTAACCAACTTTTTCCTGTGATTTTTACTAGTTTCTCCTTTTCATATAACTTTCTCTGCTCTTTTACCTACTTTTTTCATGGAAAATCTGATTATTTTCTCAATATTTTTATATTATACTGCTATTTTTATATATATACTGCGCTGAAAACCGCATTTCCTGAACTACAATGAAAGTTTTTGATCTTTAACCAACTTTTTTCCTGTGATTTTTACTAGTTTCTTCTTTTCATATAACTTTCTCTGCTCTTTTACCTACTTTTTTCATGGAAAATCTGATTATTTTCTCAATATTTTTATATTATACTGCTATTTTTATATATATACTGCGCTGAAACCCGCATTTTCCTGAACTACAATGAAAGTTTTTGATCTTTAACCAACTTTTTTCCTGTGATTTTTACTAGTTTCTTCTTTTCATATAACTTTCTCTGCTCTTTTACCTACTTTTTTCATGGAAAATCTGATTATTTTCTCAATATTTTTATATTATACTGCTATTTTTATATATATACTGCGCTGAAACCCGCATTTCCTGAACTACAATGAAAGTTTTTGATCTTTAACCAACTTTTTTCCTGTGATTTTTACTAGTTTCTTCTTTTCATATAACTTTCTCTGCTCTTTTACCTACGTTTTTCATGGCAAATCTGATTATTTTCTCAATATTTTTATATTATACGGCTATTTTTATATATATACTGCGCTGAAACCCGCATTTCCTGAACTACTATGAAAGTTTTTGATCTTTTACCACTTTTTTCCTGTGATTTTTACTAGTTTCTTCTTTTCATATAACTTTCTCTGCTCTTTTACCTACTTTTTTCATGGAAAATCTGATTATTTTCTCAATATTTTTATATTATACTGCTATTTTTATATATATACTGCGCTGAAACCCGCATTTCCTGAACTACAATGAAAGTTTTTGATCTTTAACCAACTTTTTTCCTGTGATTTTTACTAGTTTCGTTCTTTTCATATAACTTTCTCTGCTCTTTTACCTACTTTTTTCATGGAAAATCTGATTATTTTCTCAATATTTTTATATTATACTGCTATTTTTATATATATACTGCGCTGAAACCCGCATTTCCTGAACTACTATGAAAGTTTTTGATCTTTAACCGACTTTTTCCTGTGATTTTTACTAGTTTCTTCTTTTCATATAACTTTTTCTGCTCTTTTACCTGACATTTTTCATGGAAAATCTGATTATTTTCTCAATATTTTTATATTATACTGCTATTTTTATATATATACTGCGCTGAAACCCGCATTTCCTGAACTACTATGAAAGTTTTTGATCTTTAACCAACTTTTTCCTGTGATTTTTACTAGTTTCTTCTTTTCATATAACTTTTTCTGCTCTTTTACCTACATTTTTCATGAAAATCTGATTATTTTCTCAATATTTTATATTATGCTGCTATTTTTATATATATAGCTGCGCTGAAAAACGCATTTCCTGAACTACAATGAAAGTTTTTGATCTTTAACCAACTTTTTTCCTGTGATTTTTACTAGTTTCTTCTTTTCATATAACTTTCTCTGCTCTTTTACCTACTTTTTTCATGGAAAATCTGATTATTTTCTCAATATTTTTATATTATGCTGCTATTTTTATATATATACTGCGCTGAAAAACGCATTTCCTGAACTACAATGAAAGTTTTTGATCTTTAACCAACTTTTTCCTGTGATTTTTACTAGTTTCTCCTTTTCATATAACTTTCTCTGCTCTTTTACCTACTTTTTTCATGGAAAATCTGATTATTTTCTCAATATTTTTATATTATACTGCTATTTTATATATATA
>CAKAIZ010000095.1:0-23363 GCA_916610145.1 Eristalis arbustorum | reverse complement strand
ACAGGAAAAAGTTGGTTAAAGATCAAAAACTTTCATAGTAGTTTAGGAAATGCGGGTTTCAGCGCAGTATATAGATATAATATAAAATATTGAGAAAATAATCAGATTTTCCATGAAAAATGTAGGTAAAAGAGCAGAAAAAGTTATATGAAAAGAAGAAGAACTTCTAAAAACCACAGGAAAAAGTTGGTTAAAGATCAAAAACTTTCATAGTAGTTTAGGAAATGCGGGTTTCAGCGCATTATATATATATATTATAAAAATATTGAGAAAATAATCAGATTTTCCATGAAAAAAGGAGGGTAAAGAGCAGAAAAAGTTATATGAAAAGAAGAAACTAGTAAAAATCACAATAAAGAGTTGGTCAAAGATCAATAACTTTCATAATAGTTTAGGAAACGCGTGTTTCCGCGCAGTATATATATAAAAATAGCAGTATAATATAAAAATATTGAGAAAATAATCAGATTTTCCATGAAAAATGTAGGTAAAAAGCAGAAAAAGTTATATGAAAAGAAGAAACTAGTAAAAATCACAGGAAAAAGTTGGTTAAAGATCAAAAACTTTCATAGTAGTTTAGGAAATGCGGGTTTCAGCGCAGTATATGTATATATAGTATAAAAATATTGAGAAAATAATCAGATTTTCCATGAAAAAAGTAGGTAAAAGAGCAGAAAATTTATATGAAAAGTAGAAACTAGTAAAAATCACAGGAAAAAGTTGGTTAAAGATCAAAAACTTTCATAGTAGCTTAGGAAATGCGGCTTTCATCGCAGTATATATATATAATATAAAAATATTGAGAAAATAATCAGATTTTCCATGAAAAAAGTATGTAAAAGAGCAGAAAAAGTTATATGAAATGATGAAACTAGTAAAAATCACACGAAAAAGTTGGTTAAAGATCAAAAACTTTCATAGTAGTTCAGGAAATGCGGGTTTCAGCGCATTATATGTATATATTATAAAAATATTGAGAAAATAATCAGATTTTCCATGAAAAAAGTAAGTAAAAGAGCAGAAAAAGTTATATGAAAAGAAGAAACTAGTAAAAATCACAGGAAAAAGTTGGTTAAAGATCAAAAACTTTCATAGTAGTTTAGGAAATGCGGGTTTCAGCGCAGTATATATATAAAAATAGCAGTATAATATAAAAATATTGAGAAAATAATCAGATTTTCCATGAAAAAAGTAGGTAAAAGAGCAGAAAAAGTTATATGAAAAGAAGAAACTAGTAAAAATGACAGGAAAAAGTTGGTTAAAGATCAAAACTTTCATAGTAGTTTAGGAAATGCGGGTTTCAGCGCAGTATATATATATAATATAAAAATATTGAGAAAATAATCAGATTTTCCATGAAAAATGTAGGTAAAAGAGCAGAAAAAAGTTATATGAAAAGAAGAAACTTCTAAAAACCACAGGAAAAAGTTGGTTTAAAGATCAAAACTTTCATAGTAGTTTAGGAAATGCGGGTTTCAGCGCATTATATATATATATTATAAAAATATTGAGAAAATAATCAGATTTTCCATGAAAAAAGTAGGTAAAAGAGCAGAAAAAGTTATATGAAAAGAAGAAACTAGTAAAAATCACAATAAAGAGTTGGTCAAAGATCAATAACTTTCATAGTAGTTTAGGAAACGCGGGTTTCCGCGCAGTATAAAATAGCAGTATAATATAAAAATATTGAGAAAATAATCAGATTTTCCATGAAAAATGTAGGTAAAAGAGCAGAAAAAGTTATATGAAAAGAAGAAACTAGTAAAAATCACAGGAAAAAGTTGGTTAAAGATCAAAAACTTTCATAGTAGTTTAGGAAATGCGGGTTTCAGCGCAGTATATGTATATATAGTATAAAAATATTGAGAAAATAATCAGATTTTCCATGAAAAAAATTGGGAAAAGGGCAGAAAATTTATATGAAAAGTAGAAACTAGTAAAAATCACAGGAAAAAGTTGGTTAAAGATCAAAAACTTTCATAGTAGCTTAGGAAATGCGGGTTTCAGCGCAGTATACATATATAATTTAAAAATTTGAGAAAATAATCAGATTTTCCATGAAAAAAGTAGGTAAAAGAGCAGAAAAAGTTATATGAAATGATGAAACTAGTAAAAATCACACGAAAAAGTTGGTTAAAGATCACAAACTTTCATAGTAGTTTAGGAAATGCGGCTTTCAGCGCAGTATATATATAATATAAAAATATTGAGAAAATAATCAGATTTTTCATGAAAAAAGTATGTAAAAGAGCAGAAAAAGTTATATGAAATGATGAAACTAGTAAAAATCACACGAAAAAGTTGGTTAAAGATCAAAAACTTTCATAGTAGTTTAGGAAATGCGGGTTTCAGCGCAGTATATGTATATATATTATAAAAATATTGAGAAAATAATCAGATTTTCCATGAAAAAAGTAGGTAAAAGAGCAGAAAAAGTTATATGAAAAGAAGAAACTAGTAAAAATCACAGGAAAAGTTGGTTAAAGATCAAAAACTTTCATAGTAGTTTAGGAAATGCGGGTTTCAGCGCAGTATATATATATAATATAAAAATATTGAGAAAATAATCAGATTTTCCATGAAAAAAGTAGGTAAAAGAGCAGAAAAAGTTATATGAAAAGAAGAAACTAGTAAAAATCACAGGAAAAAGTTGGTTAAAGATCAAAAACTTTCATAGTAGTGTAGGAAATGCGAGTTTCAGCGCAGTACATATATATATGTAATATAAAAATATTGAGAAAATAATCAGATTTTCCATGAAAAAAGTAGGTAAAAGAGCAGAAAAAGTTATATGAAAAGAAGAAACTAGTAAAAATCACAGGAAAAAGTTGGTTAAAGATCAAAAACTTTCATAGTAGTTTAGGAAATGCGGGTTTCAGCGCAGTATTCATGTATAATATAAAAATATTGAGAAAATAATCAGATTTTCCATGAAAAATTTACGTAAAAGAGCAGAAAAAGTTATATGAAAAGTATAAACTAGTAAAAATGACAGGAAAAAGTTGGTTAAAGATCAAAAACTTTCATAGTAGTTTAGGAAATGCGGGTTTCAGCGCAGTATATATATAAAAATAGCAGTATAATATAAAAATATTGAGAAAATAATCAGATTTTCCATGAAAAATGTAAGTAAAAGAGCAGAAAAAGTTATATGAAAAGCAGAAACTAGTAAAAATCACAGGAAAAAGTTGGTTAAAGATCAAAAACTTTCATAGTAGTTTAGGAAATGCGGGTTTCAGCGCAGTATATAGATATAATATAAAAATATTGAGAAAATAATCAGATTTTCCATGAAAAATGTAGGTAAAAGAGCAGAAAAAGTTATATGAAAAGAAGAAACTTCTAAAAACCACAGGAAAAAGTTGGTTAAAGATCAAAAACTTTCATAGTAGTTTAGGAAATGCGGGTTTCAGCGCATTATATATATATATTGTAAAAATATTGAGAAAATAATCAGATTTTCCATGAAAAAAGTAGGTAAAAGAGCAGAAAAAGTTATATGAAAAGAAGAAACTAGTAAAAATCACAATAAAGAGTTGGTCAAAGATCAATAACTTTCATAATAGTTTAGGAAACGCGGGTTTCCGCGCAGTATATATATAAAAATGGGGGCATGGGCTTATGTACACAGGGCAAAGTTGCTGACTGCACCCAACCTGGTAGGATGCCAGCGCGATCCCTGTTTGTGCATAAGTCAAGTTGACATACAGCCTCCTCGTGGCGCCCCTGGATAGCCATCACAACAACCGTTGTGTGGTGAACTAATGTATGCAGCGATCCCCCTCTGCCCGAGGGTCAAATAATGGGCCTGGCCTACCAGTTGTAGGTTGTGCGTGAGGTTGACTCCCTCACCACACAAAAAACCAACGGTTACGAACCGACAACAGGCCTCGGATATGGACGGATTCAAAGTTGACGACCCCAGCAAACGATCAAAGGACAATGATTTTCGGTTCTGCACGTGGAATGTGAGGTCCCTGAACAGACCACGTGCAGCCGATGAACTCGCGGAGGCCCTAGACTGCTACAAAGCAGATGTCACCGCCATCCAGGAGATGCGATGGGATGGGCCGGGCAAAAGGAAGATGAGAAACTGCGACATCTACTACGGTGATTGCTACAAAGAGGGAAGGCAGCGCTTATTTGGATGCGGATTCGTTGTTCGAGGCAGACTTAGGCAAAAAGTCTTAAGCTTTGATTATATCAGCGAGCGCCTCATAACAATCCGCATCAAGGCTAAATTCGGGAACATCAGCCTGATTTGCGCACACGCCCGACGGAGGAGAAGGATGACGATAGCAAGGATGACTTCTATGATCTCCTAGAAAGAACATACGATCGATGCCCCAGCTATGACACCAAGATCGTTCTAGGAGATTTCAACGCACAGCTGGGCAAGGAAGAAATCTTTGCTAGAGTCATCGGAAAACACAGCCTGCACGACAACACATCCGGAAACGGACTCAGGCTGGTAGATTTCGCCTCGGGGCGTAACCTCTCTGTGATGAGCACGCGGTTCCCACACCTCAACATCCATAAGGGGACCTGGCGGTCTCCTGATCAATCAACCGTCAACCAGATTGATCACGTTGCGATCGACGTCAGACACTCCTCCAATATTCTCGATGTCCGAACGTTCCGAGGAGCCAACATCGACTCGGACCATTTCCTTGTTGTAGCCAAGGTAAGGATGAGGATATCGAGAGAAGTACGGAGTCGAGAAAGAACACTACGGTTTGACGTCGGAAAGCTACAATCGCAATCGACCGCTAGGAACTTTGCCGACCGAGTCTCCCTGAAACTCTCTGAAAGTTCGACGCTGCCTGCACATTCAATAGAAGAAGAATGGAAACGTTGTCAAAAAGCCATCAAAGAAGCTGCCACTGATGTGCTGGGTTTCACGAAACCACCAAGAAGGAACCCATGGTTTGACGACGAGTGCAGGCAGGTACATGCAGCCAAGCAGGAGGCCTACAAGGCAACGCTGCATCGAACAACGAGAGCTGTTCGTGAGCTCTATGAACAGAAGAGAAGGGAAGAGCACCGGCTTCTCAGAAGGAAAAAGAAAGAGCATGAGAAGCGCGCGGTCGTGGAGATGGAGAGGTGTTACGACAGGAAGGAGGTCCGAAAGTTTTACCAAAAGGTAAAACAAGTATCAGGAAGATATAGACCTCGGACCGAAGCCTGCAGGGACGAAAATGGACAACTAGTAGTAGAATCGCAGTCGATGCTGAGAATTTGGAAAAATCATTTCTGTAGACTGTTAAACGGCGATGACGACACAAATTCCGCTGTCAGGCAGAATGTTTCACTCAATTTGGACGATGATGAACACGAATTCCGTCCCCCCGACTTAGACGAAGTTAAGATAGCGATATCTAGACTGAAGTCGAACAAAGCTGCTGGAGCGGACGGATTGTCCGCGGAATTGTTTAAGGCAGCTGGAGATGACCTGGTTGGGCGCATGCACCAGCTCATCTGTAAGATATGGTCGGAGGAAAGCATGCCCGATGAGTGGAATCTCAGCGTCGTTTGTCCGGTCCACAAGAAAGGAGACCCCTTTGACTGCGCCAACTATAGAGGGATCAGCCTCCTTAACATCGCTTATAAAATACTCTCTGCCGTTCTGTGTGAACGCCTGAAACCCTTTGTCAACAACCTGATAGGTCCTTATCAGTGCGGTTTCAGGCCAGGAAAGTCCACAATAGACCAAATATTTACACTCCGGCAGATCCTGGAAAAGACTCAAGAGATGCAGATCGACACCCACCACCTATTTGTCGATTTCAAGGCCGCATATGACAGCGTGCATAGAGACGAGCTATACAGCGCCATGTCTAGTTTTGACATTCCTGCCAAACTCGTCAGGCTGTGCAGGATGACGATGGAGAACTCTCGCTGCTCCATCAAGGTCGGTAACGAACTCACCGAGACCTTCAATGTCAAAAAAGGTTTTAGGCAAGGCGACACGCTGTCATGTGACTTCATTAACATCATACTTGAGAAGATCGTGCGAAACTCTAACGTCAACACCCGAGGCACGATCTTCCAAAAGTCCGTTCAACTGCTTGCATACGCGGACGACATTGACGTGATTGGACGAACACAGCGAGCCGTCAATGAGGCGTTTGCTGGCATTGAAGCGGAAGCGGCTAAAATGGGTCTAGCGGTAAACCAGGGCAAAACAAAGTACATGCTGTCATCACGAAAGGACGCACAACACCGACGTCTCGCACAGAGCGTCATATTGGGCAGCAGAAACTTTGAGGTAGTCAAGGACTTCGTCTACCTAGGCTCCGGAGTAAATAGGGACAACAACACCAGTACCGAGATCAAGCGCAGAATTACTCTTGCCAATCGCTGTTTCTTTGGGCTCAAGAGGCAATTGAGTAACAGAGCCATCTCTCGAAACACCAAATTGAGCTTGTATAAAACCCTGATCATCCCAGTCCTGCTCTATGGCGCAGAGACATGGACGCTATTGAAAGCGGATGAAGAAGCTCTTGGTTGTTTTGAGAGAAAAGTTCTGCGTACGATCTTTGGTCCTGTTTGCGTTGATGGCGTTTGGAGGAGAAGGTTCAACCACGAACTATACGGGCTGTACAGCGGCATGCACCTAGTTAAGCGTCTTCGGATCCAACGCTTAAGATGGCTAGGTCATGTAGAGCGGATGGACACCACAGCTCCGGCCCGAAGAGTCTTCGACACCGAGCCATTGGGACAGCGCAACAGAGGACGTCCTCGCACTAGATGGCGCACACAAGTGGAAAAGGACCTCAACCAACTTGGTGTGCGCAACTGGAGGCAGCTGGCGAAAGATCGTGCTGGCTGGAGAGGCATGTTGGTTGAGGCCCAGGTCCACCCCGGACTGTAGCGCCAATCGAAGAAGAGAAGAAGAAGATATATATAAAAATAGCAGTATAATATAAAAATTTTGAGAAAATAATCAGATTTTCCATGAAAAATGTAGGTAAAAGCAGAAAAAGTTATATGAAAAGAAGAAACTAGTAAAAATCACAGGAAAAAGTTGGTTAAAGATCAAAAACTTTCATAGTAGTTTAGGAAATGCGGGTTTCAGCGCAGTATATGTATATATAGTATAAAAATATTGAGAAAATAATCAGATTTTCCATGAAAAAAGTAGGTAAAAGAGCAGAAAATTTATATGAAAAGTAGAAACTAGTAAAAATCACAGGAAAAAGTTGGTTAAAGATCAAACACTTTCATAGTAGCTTAGGAAATGCGGCTTTCATCGCAGTATATATATATAATATAAAAATATTGAGAAAATAATCAGATTTTAGATGAAAAAAGTATGTAAAAGAGCAGAAAAAGTTATATGAAATGATGAAACTAGTAAAAATCACACGAAAAAGTTGGTTAAAGATCAAAAACTTTCATAGTAGTTCAGGAAATGCGGGTTTCAGCGCATTATATGTATATATTATAAAAATATTGAGAAAATAATCAGATTTTCCATGAAAAAAGTAAGTAAAAGAGCAGAAAAAGTTATATGAAAAGAAGAAACTAGTAAAAATCACAGGAAAAAGTTGGTTAAAGATCAAAAACTTTCATAGTAGTTTAGGAAATGCGGGTTTCAGCGCAGTATATATATAAAAATAGCAGTATAATATAAAAATATTGAGAAAATAATCAGATTTTCCATGAAAAAAGTAGGTAAAAGAGCAGACAAAGTTATATGAAAAGAAGAAACTAGTAAGAATGACAGGAAAAAGTTGGTTAAAGATCAAAAACTTTCATAGTAGTTTAGGAAATGCGGGTTTCAGCGCAGTATATAGATATAATATAAAAATATTGAGAAAATAATCAGATTTTCCATGAAAAATGTAGGTAAAAGAGCAGAAAAAGTTATATGAAAAGAAGAAACTTCTAAAAACCACAGGAAAAAGTTGGTTAAAGATCAAAAACTTTCATAGTAGTTTAGGAAATGCGGGTTTCAGCGCATTATATATATATATTATAAAAATATTGAGAAAATAATCAGATTTTCCATGAAAAAAGTAGGTAAAAGAGCAGAAAAAGTTATATGAAAAGAAGAAACTAGTAAAAATCACAATAAAGAGTTGGTCAAAGATCAATAACTTTCATAATAGTTAAGGAAACGCGGGTTCCGCGCAGTATATATATAAAAATAGCAGTATAATATAAAAATTTTGAGAAAATAATCAGATTTTCCATGAAAAATGTAGGTAAAAGCAGAAAAAGTTATATGAAAAGAAGAAACTAGTAAAAATCACAGGAAAAAGTTGGTTAAAGATCAAAAACTTTCATAGTAGTTTAGGAAATGCGGGTTTCAGCGCAGTATATGTATATATAGTATAAAAATATTGAGAAAATAATCAGATTTTCCATGAAAAAGGTAGGTAAAAGAGCAGAAAATTTATATGAAAAGTAGAAACTAGTAAAAATCACAGGAAAAAGTTGGTTAAAGATCAAACACTTTCATAGTAGCTTAGGAAATGCGGCTTTCATCGCAGTATATATATATAATATAAAAATATTGAGAAAATAATCAGATTTTCCATGAAAAAAGTATGTAAAAGAGCAGAAAAAGTTATATGAAATGATGAAACTAGTAAAAATCACACGAAAAAGTTGGTTAAAGATCAAAAACTTTCATAGTAGTTCAGGAAATGCGGGTTTCAGCGCATTATATGTATATATTATAAAAATATTGAGAAAATAATCAGATTTTCCATGAAAAAAGTAGGTAAAAGAGCAGAAAAAGTTATATGAAAAGAAGAAACTAGTAAAAATCACAGGAAAAAGTTGGTTAAAGATCAAAAACTTTCATAGTAGTTTAGGAAATGCGGGTTTCAGCGCAGTATATATATAAAAATAGCAGTATAATATAAAAATATTGAGAAAATAATCAGATTTTCCATGAAAAAAGTAGGTAAAAGAGCAGAAAAAGTTATATGAAAAGAAGAAACTAGTAAAAATGACAGGAAAAAGTTGGTTAAAGATCAAAAACTTTCATAGTTGTTTAGGAAATGCGGGTTTCAGCGCAGTATATAGATATAATATAAAAATATTGAGAAAATAATCAGATTTTCCATGAAAAATGTAGGTAAAAGAGCAGAAAAAGTTATATGAAAAGAAGAAACTTCTAAAAACCACAGGAAAAAGTTGGTTAAAGATCAAAAACTTTCATAGTAGTTTAGGAAATGCGGGTTTCAGCGCATTATATATATATATTATAAAAATATTGAGAAAATAATCAGATTTTCCATGAAAAAAGTAGGTAAAGGAGCAGAAAAAGTTATATGAAAAGAAGAAACTAGTAAAAATCACAATAAAGAGTTGGTTAAAGATCAAAAACTTTCATAGTAGCTTAGGAAATGCGGGTTTCAGCGCAGTATACATATATAATTTAAAAATTTGAGAAAATAATCAGATTTTCCATGAAAAAAGTAGGTAAAAGAGCAGAAAAAGTTATATGAAATGATGAAACTAGTAAAAATCACACGAAAAAGTTGGTTAAAGATCACAAACTTTCATAGTAGTTTAGGAAATGCGGCTTTCAGCGCAGTATATATATAATATAAAAATATTGAGAAAATAATCAGATTTTCCATGAAAAAAGTATGTAAAAGAGCAGAAAAAGTTATATGAAATGATGAAACTAGTAAAAATCACACGAAAAAGTTGGTTAAAGATCAAAAACTTTCATAGTAGTTTAGGAAATGCGGGTTTCAGCGCAGTATATGTATATATATTATAAAAATATTGAGAAAATAATCAGATTTTCCATGAAAAAAGTAAGTAAAAGAGCAGAAAAAGTTATATGAAAAGAAGAAACTAGTAAAAATCACAGGAAAAAGTAGGTTAAAGATCAAAAACTTTCATAGTAGTTTAGGAAATGCGGGTTTCAGCGCAGTATATATATATATATAATATAAAAATATTGAGAAAATAATCAGACTTTCCATGAAAAAAGTAGGTACAAGAGCAGAAAAAGTTATATGAAAAGAAGAAACTAGTAAAAATCACAATAAAGAGTTGGTTAAAGATCAAAAACTTTCATAGTAGTTTAGGCAATGCGGGTTTCCGCGCAGTATATATATATATATATTATAAAAATATTGAGAAAATAATCAGATTTTCCATGAAAAATGTAGGTAAAAGAGCAGAAAAAGTTATATGAAAAGAAGAAACTTCTAAAAATCACAGGAAAAAGTTGGTTAAGGATCAAAAACTTTCATAGTAGTTTAGGAAATGCGGGTTTCAGCGCAGTATATATATATATAATATCAAAATATTGAGAAAATAATCAGATTTTCCATGAAAAATGTAGGTAAAAGAGCAGAAAAAGTTATATGAAAAGAAGAAACTAGTAAGAATCACAGGAAAAAGTTGGTTAAAGATCAAAAACTTACATAGTAGTTTAGGAGACGCGGGTTTCCGCGCAGTATATATATTAAAATAGCAGTATGATATAAAAATATTGAGAAAATAATCAGATTTTTCATGAAAAAAGTAGGTAAAAGAGCAGAAAAAGTTTTATGAAAAGAAGAAACTTCTAAAAATCACAGGAAAAAGTTGGTTAAAGATCAAAAACTTTCATAGTAGTTTAGGAAATGCGGGTTTCAGCGCAGTATATGTATATATATAATATAAAAATATTGAGAAAATAATCAGATTTTCCATGAATAAAGTAGGTAAAAGAGCAGAAAAAGTTATATGAAAAGAAGAAACTAGTAAAAATCACAGGAAAAAGTTGGTTAAAGATCAAAAACTTTCATAGTAGTTTAGGAAATGCGGGTTTCAGCGCAGTATATATATATATAATATAAAAATATTGAGAAAATAATCAGATTTTCCATGAAAAATGTAGGTAAAAGAGCAGAAAAAGTTATATGAAAAGAAGAAACTAGTAAAAATGACAGGAAAAAGTTGGTTAAAGATCAAAAACTTTCATAGTAGTTCAGGAAATGCGGGTTTCAGCGCAGTATATATATATAATAAAAAATATTGAGAAAATAATCAGATTTTCCATGAAAAAAGTAGGTAAAAGAGCAGAAAAAGTTATATGAAAAGAACAAACTAGTAAAAATCACAGGAAAAAGTTGGTTAAAGATCAAAACCTTTCATAGTAGTTTAGGAAATGCGGGTTTCAGCGCAGTATTCATATATAATATAAAAATATTGAGAAAATAATCAGATTTTCCATGAAAAAAGTAGGTAAAAGAGCAGAAAAAGTTATATGAAAAGATGAAACTAGTAAAAATCACACGAAAAAGTTGGTTAAAGATCAAAAACTTTCATAGTAGTTTAGGAAATGCGGGTTTCAGCGCAGTATATATATATATAATATAAAAATATTGAGAAAATAATCAGATTTTCCATAAAAAATGTAGGTAAAAGAGCAGAAAAAGTTATATGAAAAGAAGAAACTAGTAAAAATCACACGAAAAAGTTGGTTAAAGATCAAAAACTTTCATAGTAGTTTAGGAAATGCGGGTTTCAGCGCAGTATATATATATATAATATAAAAATATTGAGAAAATAATCAGACTTTCCATGAAAAAAGTAGGTAAAAGAGCAGAAAAAGTTATATGAAAAGAAGAAACTAGTAAAATTCACAATAAAAAGTTGGTTAAAGATCAAAAACTTTCATAGTAGTTTAGGAGACGCGGGTTTGCGCGCAGTATATATATATATATATAATATAAAAATATTGAGAAAATAATCAGATTTTCCATGAAAAATGTAGGTAAAAGAGCAGAAAATGTTATATGAAAAGAAGAAACTAGTAAGAATCACACGAAAAAGTTGGTTAAAGATCAAAAACTTTCATAGTAGTTTAGGAACTGCGGGTTTCAACGCAGTATATATATATATAATATAAAAATATTGAGAAAATAATCAGATTTTCCATGAAAAATGTAGGTAAAAGAGCAGAAAAAGTTATATGAAAAGAAGAAACTAGTAAAAATGACAGGAAAAGGTTGGTTAAAGATCAAAAACTTTCATAGTAGTTTAGGAAATGCGGGTTTCAGCGCAGTATATAAATATAATATAAAAATTTTGAGAAAATAATCAGATTTTCCATGAAAAAAGTAGGTAAAAGAGCAGAAAAAGTTATATGAAAAGAAGAGACTAGTAAAAATCACAGGAAAAAGTTGGTTAAAGATTAAAAACTTTCATAGTAGTTTAGGAAATGCGGGTTTCAGCGCAGTATATACATAAAAATAGCAGTATAATATAAAAATATTGAGAAATTAATCAGATTTTCCATGAAAAATGTAGGTAAAAGAGCAGAAAAGGTTATATGAAAAGAAGAAACTAGTAAAAATCACAGGAAAAAGTTGGTTAAAGATCAAAAACTTTCATAGTAGTTAAGGAAATGCGGGTTTCAGCGCAGTATATATATAAGATAAAAATGTTGAGAAAATAATCAGATTTTCCATGAAAAATGTAGGTAAAAGAGCAGAAAAAGTTATATGAAAAGAAGAAACTAGTAAAAATCACAGGAAAAAGTTGGTTAAAGATCAAAAACTTTCATAGTAGTTAAGGAAATGCGGGTTTCAGCGCAGTATTCATATATAATATAAAAATATTAAGAAAATAATCAGATTTTCCATGAAAAATTTAGGTAAAAGAGCAGAAAAAGTTATATGAAAAGTAGAAACTAGTAAAAATCACAGGAAAAAGTTGGTTAAAGATCAAAAACTTTCATAGTAGTTCAGGAAATGCGGGTTTCAGCGCAGTATATATATGATAATAGCAGTATAATATAAAAATATTGAGAAAATAATCAGATTTTCCATGAAAAAAGTAGGTAAAAGAGCAGAAAAAGTTATATGAAAAGAAGAAACTAGTAAAAAACACAGGGAAAAGTCGGTTAAAGATCAAAAACTTTCATAGTAGTTCAGGAAATGCGGGTTTCAGCGCAGTATATACATAAAAATAGCAGTATAATATAAAAATATTGAGAAAATAATCAGATTTTCCATGAAAAATGTAGGTAAAAGAGCAGAAAAAGTTATATGAAAAGAAGAAACTAGTAAAAATCACAGGAAAAAGTTGGTTAAAGATCAAAAACTTTCATAGTAGTTCAGGAAATGCGGGTTTCATCGCAGTATATATATGATAATAGCAGTATAATATAAAAATATTGAGAAAATAATCAGATTTTCCCTGAAAAAAGTAGGTAAAAGAGCAGAAAAAGTTATATGAAAAGAAGAGACTAGTAAAAATCACAGGAAAAAGTTGGTTAAAGATCAAAAACTTTCATAGTAGTTCAGGAAATGCGGGTTTCAGCGCAGTATATATATGATAATAGCAGTATAATATAAAAATATTGAGAAAATAATCAGATTTTCCATGAAAAAAGTAGGTAAAAGAGCAGAAAAAGTTATATGAAAAGAAGAAACTAGTAAAAAACACAGGAAAAAGTCGGTTAAAGATCAAAAACTTTCATAGTAGTTCAGGAAATGCGGGTTTCAGCGCAGTATATATATATATATATAATATAAAAATATTGAGAAAATAATCAGATTTTCCATGAAAAATGTAGGTAAAAGAGCAGAAAAAGTTATATGAAAAGAAGAAACTAGTAAAAATCACAGGAAAAAGTTGGTTAAAGATCGAAAATTTTCATAGTAGTTCAGGAAATGCGGGTTTTAGCGCAGTATATAAAAATATTGAGAAAATAATCAGATTTTCCATGAAAAATGTAGGTAAAAGAGCGGAAAAAGTTATATGAAAAGAAGAAACTAGTAAAAATCACAGGAAAAAGTCGGTTAAAGATCAAAAACTTTCATAGTAGTTCAGGAAATGCGGGTTTCAGCGCAGTATATATATATGTAATATAAAAATATTGAGAAAATAATCAGATTTTCCATGAAAAAAGTGGGTAAAAGAGCAGAAAAAGTTATATGAAAAGAAGAAACTAGTAAAAATGACAGGAAAAAGTTGGTTAAAGATCAAAAACTTTCATAGTAGTTCAGGAAATGCGGGTTTCAGCGCAGTATATACATAAAAATAGCAGTATAATATAAAAATATTGAGAAAATAATCAGATTTTCCATGAAAAATGTAGGTAAAAGAGCAGAAAAAGTTATATGAAAAGAAGAAACTGGTAAAAATCACAGGAAAAAGTTGGTTAAAGATCGAAAACTTTCATAGTAGTTCAGGAAATGCGGGTTTTAGCGCAGTATATAAAAATATTGAGAAAATAATCAGATTTTCCATGAAAAATGTAGGTAAAAGAGCAGAAAAAGTTATATGAAAAGAAGAAACTAGTAAAAATCACAGGAAAAAGTTGGTTAAAGATCAAAAACTTTCATAGTAGTTCAGGAAATGCGGGTTTCAGCGCAGTATATATATGATAATAGCAGTATAATATAAAAATATTGAGAAAATAATCAGATTTTCCATGAAAAAAGTAGGTAAAAGAGCAGAAAAAGTTATATGAAAAGAAGAAACTAGTAAAAAACACAGGAAAAAGTCGGTTAAAGATCAAAAACTTTCATAGTAGTTCAGGAAATGCGGTTTCAGCGCAGTATATATATATATATATAATATAAAAATATTGAGAAAATAATCAGATTTTCCATGAAAAATGTAGGTAAAAGAGCAGAAAAAGTTATATGAAAAGAAGAAACTAGTAAAAATCACAGGAAAAAGTTGGTTAAAGATCGAAAACTTTCATAGTAGTTCAGGAAATGCGGGTTTTAGCGCAGTATATAAGAATATTGAGAAAATAATCAGATTTTCCATGAAAAATTTAGGTAAAAGAGCGGAAAAAGTTATATGAAAAGAAGAAACTAGTAAAAATCACAGGAAAAAGTCGGTTAAAGATCAAAAACTTTCATAGTAGTTCAGGAAATGCGGGTTTCAGCGCAGTATATATATATGTAATATAAAAATATTGAGAAAATAATCAGATTTTCCATGAAAAATGTAGGTAAAAGAGCGGAAAAAAGTTATATGAAAAGAAGAAACTAGTAAAAATCACAGGAAAAAGTTGGTTAAAGATCAAAAACTTTCATAGTAGTTCAGGAAATGCGGGTTTCAGCGCAGTATATATATATGTAATATAAAAATATTGAGAAAATAATCAGATTTTCCATGAAAAAAGTAGGTAAAAGAGCAGAAAAAGTTAATGAAGAGAAGAAACTAGTAAAAATGACAGGAAAAAGTTGGTTAAAGATCAAAAACTTTCATAGTAGTTTAGGAAATGCGGGTTTCAGCGCAGTATATACATAAAAATAGCAGTATAATATAAAAATATTGAGAAAATAATCAGATTTTCCATGAAAAAAGTAGGTAAAAGAGCAGAAAAAGTTATATGAAAAGAAGAAACTAGTAAAAAACACAGGAAAAAGTCGGTTAAAGATCAAAAACTTTCATAGTAGTTCAGGAAATGCGGGTTTCAGCGCAGTATATACATATATATATAATATAAAAATATTGAGAAAATAATCAGATTTTCCATGAAAAATGTAGGTAAAAGAGCAGAAAAAGTTATATGAAAAGAAGAAACTAGTAAAAATCATAGGAAAAAGTTGGTTAAAGATCAAAAACTTTCATAGTAGTTCAGGAAATGCGGGTTTCAGCGCAGTATATATATGATAATAGCAGTATAATATAAAAATATAAAGAAGAAACTAGTCAAAATGACAGGAAAAAGTTGGTTAAAGATCAAAAACTTTCATAGTAGTTTAGGAAATGCGGGTTTCAGCGCAGTATATACATAAAAATAGCAGTATAATATAAAAATATTGAGAAAATAATCAGATTTTCCATGAGGAAAAGTAGGTAAAAGAGCAGAAAAAGTTATATGAAAGAAGAAGAAACTAGTAAAAAACACAGGAAAAAGTCGGTTAAAGATCAAAAACTTTCATAGTAGTTCAGGAAATGCGGTTTCAGCGCAGTATATATATATATATATAATATAAAAATATTGAGAAAATAATCAGATTTTCCATGAAAATGTAGGTAAAAGAGCAGAAAAAGTTATATGAAAAGAAGAAACTAGTAAAAATCACAGGAAAAAAGTTGGTTTAAAGATCGAAAACTTTCATAGTAGTTCAGGAAATGCGGGTTTTAGCGCAGTATATAAAAATATTGAGAAAATAATCAGATTTTCCATGAAAAATTTAGGTAAAAGAGCGGATAAAGTTATATGAAAAGAAGAAACTAGTAAAAATCACAGGAAAAAGTCGGTTAAAGATCAAAAACTTTCATAGTAGTACAGGAAATGCGGGTTTCAGCGCAGTATATATATATGTAATATAAACATATTGAGAAAATAATCAGATTTTCCATGAAAAAAGTGGGTATAAAAGAGCAGAAAAAGTTATATGAAAGAAGAAGAAACTAGTAAAAATGACAGGAAAAAGTTGGTTAAAGATCAAAAACTTTCATAGTAGTTCAGGAAATGCGGGTTTCAGCGCAGTATATATATATATATATATAATATAAAAATATTGAGAAAATAATCAGATTTTCCATGAAAAATGTAGGTAAAAGAGCAGAAAATGTTATATGAAAAGAAGAATCTAGTAAAAATCACAGGAAAAAGTTGCTTAAAGATCAAAAACTTTCATAGTTGTTCAGGAAATGCTTGTTTCAGCGCAGTATATATATATATATATATAATATAAAAATATTGAGAAAATAATCAGATTTTCCATGAAAAAAGTAGGTAAAAGAGCAGAAAAAGTTATATGAAAAGAAGAAACTAGTAAAAATCACAGGAAAAAGTTGGTTAAAGATCAAAAACTTTCATAGTAGTTCAGGAAATGCGGGTTTCAGCGCAGTATATATATGATAATAGCAGTATAATATAAAAATATTGAGAAAATAATCAGATTTTCCATGAAAAAAGTAGGTAAAAGAGCAGAAAAAGTTATATGAAAAGAAGAAACTAGTAAAAAACACAGGAAAAAGTCGGTTAAAGATCAAAAACTTTCATAGTAGTTCAGGAAATGCGGGTTTCAGCGCAGTACATATATATATATATATAAAAAAAATATTGAGAAAATAATCAGATTTTCCATGAAAAATGTAGGTAAAAGAGCAGAAAAAGTTCTATGAAAAGAAGAAACTAGTAAAAATCACAGGAAAAAAAGTTGGTTAAAGATCGAAAACTTTCATAGTAGTTCAGGAAATGCGGGTTTTAGCGCAGTATATAAAAATATTGAGAAAATAATCAGATTTTCCATGAAAAATGTAGGTAAAAGAGCAGAAAAAGTTATATGAAAAGAAGAAACTAGTAAAAATCACAGGAAAAAGTTGGTTAAAGATCAAAAACTTTCATAGTAGTTCAGGAAATGCGAGTTTCAGCGCAGTATATATATATGTAATATAAAAATATTGAGAAAATAATCAGATTTTCCATGAAAAAAGTGGGTAAAAGAGCAGAAAAAGTTATATGAAAAGAAGAAACTAGTAAAAATGACAGGAAAAAGTTGGTTAAAGATCAAAAACTTTCATAGTAGTTCAGGAAATGCGGGCTTCAGCGCAGTATATATATATATGTAATATAAAAATATTGAGAAAATAATCAGATTTTCCATGAAAAAAGTAGGTAAAAGAGCAGAAAAAGTTATATGAAGAGAAGAAACTAGTAAAAATGACAGGAAAAAGTTGGTTAAAGATCAAAAACTTTCATAGTAGTTTAGGAAATGCGGGTTTCAGCGCAGTATATACATAAAAATAGCAGTATAATATAAAAATATTGAGAAAATAATCAGATTTTCCATGAAAAAAGTAGGTAAAAGAGCAGAAAAAGTTATATGAAAAGAAGAAACTAGTAAAAAACACAGGAAAAAGTCGGTTAAAGATTAAAAACTTTCATAGTAGTTCAGGAAATGCGGGTTTCAGCGCAGTATATACATATATATATAATATAAAAATATTGAGAAATTAATCAGATTTTCCATGAAAAATGTAGGTAAAAGAGCAGAAAAAGTTATATGAAAAGAAGAAACTAGTAAAAATCACAGGAAAAAGTTGGTTAAAGATCAAAAACTTTCATAGTAGTTCAGGAAATGCGGGTTTCAGCGCAGTATATATATGGTAATAGCAGTATAATATAAAAATATTGAGAAAATAATCAGATTTTCCATGAAAAAAGTAGGTAAAAGAGCAGAAAAAGTTATATGAAAAGAAGAAACTAGTAAAAATGACAGGAAAAAGTTGGTTAAAGATCAAAAACTTTCATAGTAGTTTAGGAAATGCGGGTTTCAGCGCAGTATATACATAAAAATAGCAGTATAATATAAAAATATTGAGAAAATAATCAGATTTTCCATGAAAAAAGTAGGTAAAAGAGCAGAAAAAGTTATATGAAAAGAAGAAACTAGTAAAAAACACAGGAAAAAGTCGGTTAAAGATCAAAAACCTTCATAGTAGTTCAGGAAATGCGGGTTTTAGCGCAGTATATAAAAATATTGAGAAAATAATCAGATTTTCCATGAAAAATTTAGGTAAAAGAGCGGATAAAGTTATATGAAAAGAAGAAACTAGTAAAAATCACAGGAAAAAAGTCGGTTAAAGATCAAAAACTTTCATAGTAGTTCAGGAAATGCGGGTTTCAGCGCAGTATATATATATGTAATATAAAAATATTGAGAAAATAATCAGATTTTCCATGAAAAAAGTGGGTAAAAGAGCAGAAAAAGTTATATGAAAAGAAGAAACTAGTAAAAATGACAGGAAAAAGTTGGTTAAAGATCAAAAACTTTCATAGTAGTTCAGGAAATGCGGGTTTCAGCGCAGTATATATATATATATATATAATATAAAAATATTGAGAAAATAATCAGATTTTCCATGAAAAATTTACGTAAAAGAGCAGAAAAAGTTATATGAAAAGTATAAACTAGTAAAAATGACAGGAAAAAGTTGGTTAAAGATCAAAAACTTTCATAGATGTTCAGGAAATGCTTGTTTCAGCGCAGTATATATATATATATATATATATAATATAAAAATATTGAGAAAATAATCAGATTTTCCATGAAAAAAGTAGGTAAAAGAGCAGAAAAAGTTATATGAAAAGAAGAAACTAGTAAAAATCACAGGAAAAAGTTGGTTAAAGATCAAAAACTTTCATAGTAGTTCAGGAAATGCGGGTTTCAGCGCAGTATATATATGATAATAGCAGTATAATATAAAAATATTGAGAAAATAATCAGATTTTCCATGAAAAAAGTAGGTAAAAGAGCAGAAAAAGTTATATGAAAAGAAGAAACTAGTAAAAAACACAGGAAAAAGTCGGTTAAAGATCAAAAACTTTCATAGTAGTTCAGGAAATGCGGGTCTCAGCGCAGTATATATATATATATATAATATAAAAATATTGAGAAAATAATCAGATTTTCCATGAAAAATGTAGGCAAAAGAGCAAAAAAAGTTCTATGAAAAGAAGAAACTAGTAAAAATCACAGGAAAAAGTTGGTTAAAGATCGAAAACTTTCATAGTAGTTCAGGAAATGCGGGTTTTAGCGCAGTATATAAAAATATTGAGAAAATAATCAGATTTTCCATGAAAAATGTAGGTAAAAGAGCGGAAAAAGTTATATGAAAAGAAGAAACTAGTAAAAAACACAGGAAAAAGTTGGTTAAAGATCAAAAACTTTCATAGTAGTTCAGGAAATGCGGGTTTCAGCGCAGTATATATATGATAATAGCAGTATAATATAAAAATATTGAGAAAATAATCAGATTTTCCATGAAAAAAGTAGGTAAAAGAGCAGAAAAAGTTATATGAAAAGAAGAAACTAGTAAAAAACACAGGAAAAAGTCGGTTAAAGATCAAAAACTTTCATAGTAGTTCAGGAAATGCGGTTTTCAGCGCAGTATATATATATATATATATATATATAATATAAAAATATTGAGAAAATAATCAGATTTTCCATGAAAAATGTAGGTAAAAGAGCAGAAAAAGTTATATGAAAAGAAGAAACTAGTAAAAATCACAGGAAAAAGTTGGTTAAAGATCGAAAACTTTCATAGTAGTTCAGGAAATGCGGGTTTTAGCGCAGTATATAAAAATATTGAGAAAATAATCAGATTTTCCATGAAAAATGTAGGTAAAAGAGCGGAAAAAGTTATATGAAAAGAAGAAACTAGTAAAAATCACAGGAAAAAGTCGGTTAAAGATCAAAAACTTTCATAGTAGTTCAGGAAATGCGAGTTTCAGCGCAGTATATATATATGTAATATAAAAATATTGAGAAAATAATCAGATTTTCCATGAAAAAAAGTGGGTAAAAGAGCAGAAAAAGTTATATGAAAAAGAAGAAACTAGTAAAAATGACAGGGAAAAAGTTGGTTAAAGATCAAAAACTCTCATAGTAGTTCAGGAAATGCGGGTTTCAGCGCAGTAGTATATATATATATATATATAATATAAAAATATTGAGAAAATAATCAGATTTTCCATGAAAAATGTAGGTAAAAGAGCAGAAAAAGTTATATGAAAAGAAGAATCTAGTAAAAATCACAGGAAAAAGTTGGTTAAAGATCAAAAACTTTCATAGTTGTTCGGGAAATGCTTGTTTCAGCGCAGTATATATATATATATATATATATATAATATAAAAATATTGAGAAAATAATCAGATTTTCCATGAAAAAAGTAGGTAAAAGAGCAGAAAAAGTTATATGAAAAGAAGAAACTAGTAAAAATCACAGGAAAAAGTTGGTTAAAGATCAAAAACTTTCATAGTAGTTCAGGAAATGCAGGTTTCAGCGCAGTATAAATATGATAATAGCAGTATAATATAAAAATATTGAGAAAATAATCAGATTTTCCATGAAAAAAGTAGGTAAAAGAGCAGAAAAAGTTATATGAAAAGAAGAAACTAGTAAAAAAACACAGGAAAAAGTCGGTTAAAGATCAAAAACTTTCATAGTAGTTCAGGAAATGCGGGTTTCAGCGCAGTATATATATATATATAATATAAAAATATTGAGAAAATAATCAGATTTTCCATGAAAAATGTAGGTAAAAGAGCAGAAAAAGTTATATGAAAAGAAGAAAACTAGTAAAAAATCACAGGAAAAAGTGGGTGTTAAAGATCGAAAACTTTCATAGTAGTTCAGGAAATGCGGGGGTTTTAGCGCAGTATATATATATATATATATATAATATAAAAATATTGAGAAAATAATCAGATTTTCCATGAAAAATGTAGGTAAAAGAGCAGAAAAAGTTATATGAAAAAGAAGAAACTAGTAAAAATCACAGGAAAAAGTTGGTTAAAGATCGAAAACTTTCATAGTAGTTCAGGAAATGCGGGTTTTAGCGCAGTATATAAAAATATTGAGAAAATAATCAGATTTTCCATGAAAAATGTAGGTAAAAGAGCGGAAAAAGTTATATGAAAAGAAGAAACTAGTAAAAATCACAGGAAAAAGTCGGTTAAAGATCAAAAACTTTCATAGTAGTTCAGGAAATGCGAGTTTCAGCGCAGTATATATATATGTAATATAAAAATATTGAGAAAATAATCAGATTTTCCATGAAAAAAGTGGGTAAAAGAGCAGAAAAAGTTATATGAAAAGAAGAAACTAGTAAAAATGACAGGAAAAAGTTGGTTAAAGATCAAAAACTTTCATAGTAGTTCAGGAAATGCGGGTTTCAGCGCAGTATATATATATATATATATATAATATAAAAATATTGAGAAAATAATCAGATTTTCCATGAAAAAATGTAGGTAAAAGAGCAGAAAAAGTTATATGAAAAGAAGAATCTAGTAAAAATCACAGGAAAAAGTTGGTTAAAGATCAAAAACTTTCATAGTTGTTCAGGAAATGCTTGTTTCAGCGCAGTATATATATATATATATATATATAATATAAAAATATTGATTTTCCATGAAAAAAGTAGGTAAAAGAGCAGAAAAAGTTATATGAAAAGAAGAAACTAGTAAAATCACAGGAAAAAGTTGGTTAAAGATCAAAAACTTTCATAGTAGTTCAGGAAATGCGGGTTTCAGCGCAGTATATATATGATAATAGCAGTATAATATAAAAATATTGAGAAAATAATCAGATTTTCCATGAAAAAAGTAGGTAAAAGAGCAGAAAAAGTTATATGAAAAGAAGAAACTAGTAAAAAACATAGGAAAAAGTCGGTTAAAGATCAAAAACTTTCATAGTAGTTCAGGAAATGCGGGTTTCAGCGCAGTATATATATATATATATAATATAAAAATATTGAGAAAATAATCAGATTTTCCATGAAAAATGTAGGTAAAAGAGCAGAAAAAGTTATATGAAAAGAAGAAACTAGTAAAAATCACAGGAAAAAGTGGGTTAAAGATCGAAAACTTTCATAGTAGTTCAGGAAATGCGGGTTTTAGCGCAGTATATAAAAATATTGAGAAAATAATCAGATTTTCCATGAAAAATGTAGGTAAAAGAGCGGAAAAAGTTATATGAAAAGAAGAAACTAGTAAAAATCACAGGAAAAAGTTGGTTAAAGATCAAAAACTTTCATAGTAGTTCAGGAAATGCGGGTTTCAGCGCAGTATATATATGATAATAGCAGTATAATATAAAAATATTGAGAAAATAATCAGATTTTCCATGAAAAAAGTAGGTAAAAGAGCAGAAAAAGTTATATGAAAAGAAGAAACTAGTAAAAAACACAGGAAAAAGTCGGTTAAAGATCAAAAACTTTCATAGTAGTTCAGGAAACGGGTTTCAGCGCAGTATATATATATATATATAATATAAAAATATTGAGAAAATAATCAGATTTTCCATGAAAAATGTAGGTAAAAGAGCAGAAAAAGTTATATGAAAAGAAGAAACTAGTAAAAATCACAGGAAAAAGTTGGTTAAAGATCGAAAACTTTCATAGTAGTTCAGGAAATGCGGGTTTTAGCGCAGTATATAAAAATATTGAGAAAATAATCAGATTTTCCATGAAAAATGTAGGTAAAAGAGCAGAAAAAGTTATATGAAAAGAAGAATCTAGTAAAAATCACAGGAAAAAGTTGGTTAAAGATCGAAAACTTTCACAGTAGTTCAGGAAATGCGGGTTTTAGCGCAGTATATAAAAATATTGAGAAAATAATCAGATTTTCCATGAAAAATGTAGGTAAAAGAGCGGAAAAAGTTATATGAAAAGAAGAAACTAGTAAAAATCACAGGAAAAAGTTGGTTAAAGATCAAAAACTTTCATAGTAGTTCAGGAAATGCGGGTTTCAGCGCAGTATATATATGATAATAGCAGTATAATATAAAAATATTGAGAAAATAATCAGATTTTCCATGAAAAAAGTAGGTAAAAGAGCAGAAAAAGTTATATGAAAAGAAGAAACTAGTAAAAAACACAGGAAAAAGTCGGTTAGAAGTCGGTTAGA
>CAKAIZ010000094.1:0-143954 GCA_916610145.1 Eristalis arbustorum | reverse complement strand
GGTTGGAAGATGAGCTATGGAAGATGAGCTATGAGCTATGGTGCCCTACTAATCACCGCCAACTTTTTCCATCCCAGAGTCTTAGAGTCAATGGGTACATGCACGATAACATCTCCACGCGTGTGGGTTGGAAGATGAGCTATGGAAACCTTCAAAATTGCCCTACTAATCACCGCCAACTTTTTCCATCCCAGAGTCTCAGAGTCAGTGGCTACATGCACGATAACATCTCCACGCGTGTGGGTTGGAAAATGAGCTATGGAAGATGAGCTATGAGCTATGGTGCCCTACTAATCACCGCCAACTTTTTCCATCCGAGAGTCTTAGAGTCAATAGGTACATGCACGATAACATCTCCACGCGTGTGGGTTGGAAGATGAGCTATGGAAGATGAGCTATGAGCTATGGTGCCCTACTAATCACCGCCAACTTTTTCCATCCCAGAGTGTTAGAGTCAATGGGTACATGCACGATAATATCTCCACGCGTGTGGGTTGGAAGATGAGCTATGGAAGATGAGCTATGGAAGATGAGCTATGGAAGATGAGCTATGAGCTATGGTGCCCTACTAATCACCGCCAACTTTTTCCATCCCAGAGTCTCAGAGTCAATGGGTACATGCACGATAACATCTCCACGCGTGTGGGTTGGAAGATGAGCTATGGAAGATGAGCTATGAGCTATGGTGCCCTACTAATCACCGCCAACTTTTTCCATCCCAGAGTCTTAGAGTCAATGGGTACATGCACGATAATATCTCCACGCGTGTGGGTTGGAAGATGAGCTATGGAAACCTTCAAAATTGCCCTACTAATCACCGCCAACTTTTTCCATCCCAGAGTCTTAGAGTCAATGGGTACATGCACGATAACATCTCCACGCGTGTGGGTTGGAAGATGAGCTATGGAAACCTTCAAAATTGCCCTACTAATCACCGCCAACTTTTTCCATCCCAGAGTCTCAGAGTCAATGGGTACATGCACGAAAACATCTCCACGCTTGTGGGTTGGAAGATGAGCTATGGAAGATGAGCTATGGAAGATGAGCTATGGAAGATGAGCTATGAGCTATGGTGCCCTACTAATCACCGCCAACTTTTTCCATCCCAGAGTCTTAGAGTCAATGGGTACATGCACGATAACATCTCCACGCGTGTGGGTTGGAAGATGAGCTATGGAAACCTTCAAAATTGCCCTACTAATCACCGCCAACTTTTTCCATCCCAGAGTCTTAGAGTCAATGGGTACATGCACGATAATATCTCCACGCGTGTGGGTTGGAAGATGAGCTATGGAAACCTTCAAAATTGCCCTACTAATCACCGCCAACTTTTTCCATCCCAGAGTCTCAGAGTCAATGGGTACATGCACGATAACATCTCCACGCGTGTGGGTTGGAAGATGAGCTATGGAAGATGAGCTATGAGCTATGGTGCCCTACTAATCACCGCCAACTTTTTCCATCCCAGAGTCTTAGAGTCAATGGGTACATGCACGATAATATCTCCACGCGTGTGGGTTGGAAGATGAGCTATGGAAGCGTTCAAAATTGCCCTACTGACCACCGCCAACTTTTTCCATCCCAGAGTCTCAGAGTCAATGGGTACATGCACGATAACATCTCCACGCGTGTGGGTTGGAAGATGAGCTATGGAAGATGAGCTATGAGCTATGGTGCCCTACTAATCACCGCCAACTTTTTCCATCCCAGAGTCTTAGAGTCAATGGGTACATGCACGATAACATCTCCACGCGTGTGGGTTGGAAGATGAGCTATGGAAACCTTCAAAATTGCCCTACTAATCACCGCCAACTTTTTCCATCCCAGAGTCTTAGAGTCAATGGGTACATGCACGAAAATATCTCCACGCGTGTGGGTTGCAAGATGAGCTATGGAAGATGAGCTATGAGCTATGGTGCCCTACTAACCACCGCCAACTTTTTCCATCCCAGAGTCTTAGAGTCAATGGGTACATGCACGATAATATCTCCACGCGTGTGGGTTGGAAGATGAGCTATGGAAACCTTCAAAATTGCCCTACTGACCACCGCCAACTTTTTCCATCCCAGAGTCTTAGAGTCAATAGGTACATGCACGATAACATCTCCACGCGTGTGGGTTGGAAGATGAGCTATGGAAACCTTCAAAATTGCCCTACTAATCACCGCCAACTTTTTCCATCCCAGAGTCTTAGAGTCAATGGGTACATGCACGATAATATCTCCACGCGTGTGGGTTGGAAGATGAGCTATGGAAGATGAGCTATGAGCTATGGTGCCCTACTAATCACCGCCAACTTTTTCCATCCCAGAGTCTCAGAGTCAATGGGTACATGCACGATAACATCTCCACGCGTGTGGGTTGGAAGATGAGCTATGGAAGATGAGCTATGAGCTATGGTGCCCTACTAATCACCGCCAACTTTTTCCATCCCAGAGTCTTAGAGTCAATGGGTACATGCACGATAACATCTCCACACGTGTGGGTTGGAAGATGAGCTATGGAAGATGAGCTATGAGCTATGGTGCCCTACTAATCACCGCCAACTTTTTCCATCCCAGAGTCTTAGAGTCAATGGGTACATGCACGATAATATCTCCACGCGTGTGGGTTGGAAGATGAGCTATGGAAACCTTCAAAATTGCCCTACTGACCACCGCCAACTTTTTCCATCCCAGAGTCTTAGAGTCAATAGGTACATGCACGATAACGTCTCCACGCGTGTGGGTTGGAAGATGAGCTATGGAAACCTTCAAAATTGCCCTACTAATCACCGCCAACTTTTTCCATCCCAGAGTCTCAGAGTCAATGGGTACATGCACGATAACATCCCCACGCGTGTGGGTTGGAAAATGAGCTATGGAAGATGAGCTATGAGCTATGGTGCCCTACTAATCACCGCCAACTTTTTCCATCCCAGAGTCTCAGAGTCAATGGGTACATGCACGATAACATCTCCACGCGTGTGGGTTGGAAGATGAGCTATGGAAACCTTCAAAATTGCCCTACTAATCACCGCCAACTTTTTCCATCCCAGAGTCTCAGAGTCAGTGGCTACATGCACGATAACATCTCCACGCGTGTGGGTTGGAAGATGAGCTATTGAAGATGAGCTATGAGCTATGGTGCCCTACTAATCACCGCCAACTTTTTCCATCCCAGAGTCTTAGAGTCAGTGGGTACATGCACGATAACATCTCCACGCGTGTGGGTTGGAAGATGAGCTATGGAAGATGAGCTATGAGCTATGGTGCCCTACTAATCACCGCCAACTTTTTCCATCCCAGAGTCTCAGAGTCAATGGGTACATGCACGATAACATCTCCACGCGTGTGGGTTGGAAAATGAGCTATGGAAGATGAGCTTTGAGCTATGGTGCCCTACTAATCACCGCCAACTTTTGCCATCCCAGAGTCTCAGAGTCAGTGGGTACATGCACGATAACATCTCCACGCGTGTGGGTTGGAAGATGAGCTATGGAAGATGAGCTGTGGAAGATGAGCTATGAGCTATGGTGCCCTACTAATCACCGCCAACTTTTTCCATCCCAGAGTCTTAGAGTCAATGGGTACATGCACGATAACATCTCCACGCCTGTGGGTTGGAAGATGAGCTATGGAAGATAAGCTATGAGCTATGGTGCCCTACTAATCACCGCCAACTTTTTCCATCCCAGAGTCTTAGAGTCAATGGGTACATGCACGATAACATCTCCACGCGTGTGGGTTGGAAGATGAGCTATGGAAACCTTCAAAATTGCCCTACTAATCACCGCCAACTTTTTCCATCCCAGAGTCTCAGAGTCAATGGGTACATGCACGATAACATCTCCACGCGTGTGGGTTGGAAGATGAGCTATGGAAGATGAGCTATGGAAGATGAGCTATGAGCTATGGTGCCCTACTAATCACCGCCAACTTTTTCCATCCCAGAGTCTTAGAGTCAGTGGGTACATGCACGATAACATCTCCACGCGTGTGGGTTGGAAGATGAGCTATGGAAGCGTTCAAAATTGCCCTACTGACCACCGCCAACTTTTTCCATCCCAGAGTCTCAGAGTCAATGGGAACATGCACGATAACATCTCCACGCGTGTGGGTTGGAAGATGAGCTATGGAAGATGAGCTATGAGCTATGGTGCCCTACTAATCACCGCCAACTTTTTCCATCCCAGAGTCTTAGAGTCAGTGGGTACATGCACGATAATATCTCCACGCGTGTGGGTTGGAAGATGAGCTATGGAAGATGAGCTATGGAAGATGAGCTATGGAAGATGAGCTATGAGCTATGGTGCCCTACTAATCACCGCCAACTTTTTCCATCCCAGAGTCTTAGAGTCAATGGGTACATGCACGATAACATCACCACCCGTGTGGGTTGGAAGATGAGCTATGGAAGATGAGCTATGAGCTATGGTGCCCTACTAATCACCGCCAACTTTTTCCATCCCAGAGTCTTAGAGTCAATGGGTACATGCACGATAATATCTCCACGCGTGTGGGTTGGAAGATGAGCTATGGAAACCTTCAAAATTGCCCTACTAATCACCGCCAACTTTTTCCATCCCAGAGTCTTAGAGTCAATGGGTACATGCACGATAACATCTCCACGCGTGTGGGTTGGAAAATGAGCTATGGAAGATGAGCTATGAGCTATGGTGCCCTACTAATCACCGCCAACTTTTTCCATCCCAGAGTCTTAGAGTCAGTGGGTACTTGCACGATAACATCTCCACGCGTGTGGGTTGGAAGATGAGCTATGGAAGCGTTCAAAATTGCCCTACTGACCACCGCCAACTTTTTCCATCCCAGAGTCTCAGAGTCAATGGGTACATGCACGATAACATCTCCACGCGTGTGGGTTGGAAAATGAGCTATGGAAGATGAGCTTTGAGCTATGGTGCCCTACTAATCACCGCCAACTTTTGCCATCCCAGAGTCTCAGAGTCAGTGGGTACATGCACGATAACATCACCACCCGTGTGGGTTGGAAGATGAGCTATGGAAGATGAGCTGTGGAAGATGAGCTATGAGCTATGGTGCCCTACTAATCACCGCCAACTTTTTCCATCCCAGAGTCTTAGAGTCAGTGGGTACATGCACGATAACATCTCCACGCGTGTGGGTTGGAAGATGAGCTATGGAAGATGAGCTATGAGCTATGGTGCCCTACTAATCACCGCCAACTTTTTCCATCCCAGAGTCTCAGAGTCAATGGGTACATGCACGATAACATCTCCACGCGTGTGGGTTGGAAAATGAGCTATGGAAGATGAGCTTTGAGCTATGGTGCCCTACTAATCACCGCCAACTTTTGCCATCCCAGAGTCTCAGAGTCAGTGGGTACATGCACGATAACATCACCACCCGTGTGGGTTGGAAGATGAGCTATGGAAGATGAGCTATGAGCTATGGTGCCCTACTAATCACCGCCAACTTTTTCCATCCCAGAGTCTTAGAGTCAATGGGTACATGCACGATAATATCTCCACGCGTGTGGGTTGGAAGATGAGCTATGGAAACCTTCAAAATTGCCCTACTAATCACCGCCAACTTTTTCCATCCCAGAGTCTTAGAGTCAATGGGTACATGCACGATAACATCTCCACGCGTGTGGGTTGGAAAATGAGCTATGGAAGATGAGCTATGAGCTATGGTGCCCTACTAATCACCGCCAACTTTTTCCATCCCAGAGTCTTAGAGTCAATGGGTACATGCACGATAACATCTCCACGCGTGTGGGTTGGAAGATGAGCTATGGAAGATGAGCTATGGAAGATGAGCTATGAGCTATGGTGCCCTACTAATCACCGCCAACTTTTTCCATCCCAGAGTCTTAGAGTCAGTGGGTACATGCACGATAACATCTCCACGCGTGTGGGTTGGAAAATGAGCTATGGAAGATGAGCTATGAGCTATGGTGCCCTACTAATCACCGCCAACTTTTTCCATCCCAGAGTCTTAGAGTCAATGGGTACATGCACGATAACATCACCACGCGTGTGGGTTGGAAGATGAGCTATGGAAGATGAGCTATGAGCTATGGTGCCCTACTAATCACCGCCAACTTTTTCCATCCCAGAGTCTTAGAGTCAATGGGTACATGCACGATAATATCTCCACGCGTGTGGGTTGGAAGATGAGCTATGGAAACCTTCAAAATTGCCCTACTGACCACCGCCAACTTTTTCCATCCCAGAGTCTTAGAGTCAATAGGTACATGCACGATAACATCTCCACGCGTGTGGGTTGGAAGATGAGCTATGGAAACCTTCAAAATTGCCCTACTAATCACCGCCAACTTTTTCCATCCCAGAGTCTCAGAGTCAATGGGTACATGCACGATAACATCCCCACGCGTGTGGGTTGGAAAATGAGCTATGGAAGATGAGCTATGAGCTATGGTGCCCTAATAATCACCGCCAACTTTTTCCATCCCAGAGTCTCAGAGTCAATGGGTACATGCACGATAACATCTCCACGCGTGTGGGTTGGAAGATGAGCTATGGAAACCTTCAAAATTGCCCTACTAATCACCGCCAACTTTTTCCATCCCAGAGTCTCAGAGTCAGTGGCTACATGCACGATAACATCTCCACGCGTGTGGGTTGGAAGATGAGCTATTGAAGATGAGCTATGAGCTATGGTGCCCTACTAATCACCGCCAACTTTTTCCATCCCAGAGTCTTAGAGTCAGTGGGTACATGCACGATAACATCTCCACGCGTGTGGGTTGGAAGATGAGCTATGGAAGATGAGCTATGAGCTATGGTGCCCTACTAATCACCGCCAACTTTTTCCATCCCAGAGTCTCAGAGTCAATGGGTACATGCACGATAACATCTCCACGCGTGTGGGTTGGAAAATGAGCTATGGAAGATGAGCTTTGAGCTATGGTGCCCTACTAATCACCGCCAACTTTTGCCATCCCAGAGTCTCAGAGTCAGTGGGTACATGCACGATAACATCTCCACGCGTGTGGGTTGGAAGATGAGCTATGGAAGATGAGCTGTGGAAGATGAGCTATGAGCTATGGTGCCCTACTAATCACCGCCAACTTTTTCCATCCCAGAGTCTTAGAGTCAATGGGTACATGCACGATAACATCTCCACGCCTGTGGGTTGGAAGATGAGCTATGGAAGATGAGCTATGAGCTATGGTGCCCTACTAATCACCGCCAACTTTTTCCATCCCAGAGTCTTAGAGTCAATGGGTACATGCACGATAACATCTCCACGCGTGTGGGTTGGAAGATGAGCTATGGAAACCTTCAAAATTGCCCTACTAATCACCGCCAACTTTTTCCATCCCAGAGTCTCAGAGTCAATGGGTACATGCACGATAACATCTCCACGCGTGTGGGTTGGAAGATGAGCTATGGAAGATGAGCTATGGAAGATGAGCTATGAGCTATGGTGCCCTACTAATCACCGCCAACTTTTTCCATCCCAGAGTCTTAGAGTCAATGGGTACATGCACGATAACATCTCCACACGTGTGGGTTGGAATATGAGCTATGGAAGATGAGCTATGAGCTATGGTGCCCTACTAATCACCGCCAACTTTTTCCATCCCAGAGTCTTAGAGTCAATGGGTACATGCACGATAATATCTCCACGCGTGTAGGTTTTAAGATGAGCTATGGAAACCTTCAAAATTGCCCTACTGACCACCGCCAACTTTTTCCATCCCAGAGTCTTAGAGTCAATAGGTACATGCACGATAACATCTCCACGCGTGTGGGTTGGAAGATGAGCTATGGAAACCTTCAAAATTGCCCTACTAATCACCGCCAACTTTTTCCATCCCAGAGTCTCAGAGTCAGTGGCTACATGCACGATAACATCTCCACGCGTGTGGGTTGGAAGATGAGCTATTGAAGATGAGCTATGAGCTATGGTGCCCTACTAATCACCGCCAACTTTTTCCATCCCAGAGTCTTAGAGTCAGTGGGTACATGCACGATAACATCTCCACGCGTGTGGGTTGGAAGATGAGCTATGGAAGATGAGCTATGAGCTATGGTGCCCTACTAATCACCGCCAACTTTTTCCATCCCAGAGTCTCAGAGTCAATGGGTACATGCACGATAACATCTCCACGCGTGTGGGTTGGAAAATGAGCTATGGAAGATGAGCTTTGAGCTATGGTGCCCTACTAATCACCGCCAACTTTTGCCATCCCAGAGTCTCAGAGTCAGTGGGTACATGCACGATAACATCTCCACGCGTGTGGGTTGGAAGATGAGCTATGGAAGATGAGCTGTGGAAGATGAGCTATGAGCTATGGTGCCCTACTAATCACCGCCAACTTTTTCCATCCCAGAGTCTTAGAGTCAATGGGTACATGCACGATAACATCTCCACGCCTGTGGGTTGGAAGATGAGCTATGGAAGATGAGCTATGAGCTATGGTGCCCTACTAATCACCGCCAACTTTTTCCATCCCAGAGTCTTAGAGTCAATGGGTACATGCACGATAACATCTCCACGCGTGTGGGTTGGAAGATGAGCTATGGAAACCTTCAAAATTGCCCTACTAATCACCGCCAACTTTTTCCATCCCAGAGTCTCAGAGTCAATGGGTACATGCACGATAACATCTCCACGCGTGTGGGTTGGAAGATGAGCTAAGGAAGATGAGCTATGGAAGATGAGCTATGGAAGATGAGCTATGAGCTATGGTGCCCTACTAATCACCGCCAACTTTTTCCATCCCAGAGTCTTAGAGTCAGTGGGTACATGCACGATAACATCTCCACGCGTGTGGGTTGGAAGATGAGCTATGGAAGCGTTCAAAATTGCCCTACTGACCACCGCCAACTTTTTCCATCCCAGAGTCTCAGAGTCAATGGGAACATGCACGATAACATCTCCACGCGTGTGGGTTGGAAGATGAGCTATGGAAGATGAGCTATGAGCTATGGTGCCCTACTAATCACCGCCAACTTTTTCCATCCCAGAGTCTTAGAGTCAGTGGGTACATGCACGATAACATCTCCACGCGTGTGGGTTGGAAGATGAGCTATGGAAGATGAGCTATGAGCTATGGTGCCCTACTAATCACCGCCAACTTTTTCCATCCCAGAGTCTCAGAGTCAATGGGTACATGCACGATAACATCTCCACGCGTGTGGGTTGGAAAATGAGCTATGGAAGATGAGCTTTGAGCTATGGTGCCCTACTAATCACCGCCAACTTTTGCCATCCCAGAGTCTCAGAGTCAGTGGGTACATGCACGATAACATCTCCACGCGTGTGGGTTGGAAGATGAGCTATGGAAGATGAGCTGTGGAAGATGAGCTATGAGCTATGGTGCCCTACTAATCACCGCCAACTTTTTCCATCCCAGAGTCTTAGAGTCAATGGGTACATGCACGATAACATCCCCACGCGTGTGGGTTGGAAAATGAGCTATGGAAGATGAGCTATGAGCTATGGTGCCCTACTAATCACCGCCAACTTTTTCCATCCCAGAGTCTCAGAGTCAATGGGTACATGCACGATAACATCTCCACGCGTGTGGGTTGGAAGATGAGCTATGGAAACCTTCAAAATTGCCCTACTAATCACCGCCAACTTTTTCCATCCCAGAGTCTCAGAGTCAGTGGCTACATGCACGATAACATCTCCACGCGTGTGGGTTGGAAGATGAGCTATTGAAGATGAGCTATGAGCTATGGTGCCCTACTAATCACCGCCAACTTTTTCCATCCCAGAGTCTTAGAGTCAGTGGGTACATGCACGATAACATCTCCACGCGTGTGGGTTGGAAGATGAGCTATGGAAGATGAGCTATGAGCTATGGTGCCCTACTAATCACCGCCAACTTTTTCCATCCCAGAGTCTCAGAGTCAATGGGTACATGAACGATAACATCTCCACGCGTGTGGGTTGGAAAATGAGCTATGGAAGATGAGCTTTGAGCTATGGTGCCCTACTAATCACCGCCAACTTTTGCCATCCCAGAGTCTCAGAGTCAGTGGGTACATGCACGATAACATCTCCACGCGTGTGGGTTGGAAGATGAGCTATGGAAGATGAGCTGTGGAAGATGAGCTATGAGCTATGGTGCCCTACTAATCACCGCCAACTTTTTCCATCCCAGAGTCTTAGAGTCAATGGGTACATGCACGATAACATCTCCACGCCTGTGGGTTGGAAGATGAGCTATGGAAGATGAGCTATGAGCTATGGTGCCCTACTAATCACCGCCAACTTTTTCCATCCCAGAGTCTTAGAGTCAATGGGTACATGCACGATAACATCTCCACGCGTGTGGGTTGGAAGATGAGCTATGGAAACCTTCAAAATTGCCCTACTAATCACCGCCAACTTTTTCCATCCCAGAGTCTCAGAGTCAATGGGTACATGCACGATAACATCTCCACGCGTGTGGGTTGGAAGATGAGCTATGGAAGATGAGCTATGGAAGATGAGCTATGAGCTATGGTGCCCTACTAATCACCGCCAACTTTTTCCATCCCAGAGTCTTAGAGTCAATGGGTACATGCACGATAACATCTCCACACGTGTGGGTTGGAAGATGAGCTATGGAAGATGAGCTATGAGCTATGGTGCCCTACTAATCACCGCCAACTTTTTCCATCCCAGAGTCTTAGAGTCAATGGGTACATGCACGATAATATCTCCACGCGTGTGGGTTGGAAGATGAGCTATGGAAACCTTCAAAATTGCCCTACTGACCACCGCCAATTTTTTCCATCCCAGAGTCTTAGAGTCAATAGGTACATGCACGATAACATCTCCACGCGTGTGGGTTGGAAGATGAGCTATGGAAACCTTCAAAATTGCCCTACTAATCACCGCCAACTTTTTCCATCCCAGAGTCTCAGAGTCAATGGGTACATGCACGATAACATCCCCACGCGTGTGGGTTGGAAAATGAGCTATGGAAGATGAGCTATGAGCTATGGTGCCCTACTAATCACCGCCAACTTTTTCCATCCCAGAGTCTCAGAGTCAATGGGTACATGCACGATAACATCTCCACGCGTGTGGGTTGGAAGATGAGCTATGGAAGATGAGCTATGAGCTATGGTGCCCTACTAATCACCGCCAACTTTTTCCATCCCAGAGTCTCAGAGTCAATGGGTACATGCACGATAACATCTCCACGCGTGTGGGTTGGAAGATGAGCTATGGAAGATGAGCTATGAGCTATGGTGCCCTACTAATCACCGCCAACTTTTTCCATCCCAGAGTCTTAGAGTCAATGGGTACATGCACGATAACATCCCCACGCGTGTGGGTTGGAAAATGAGCTATGGAAGATGAGCTATGAGCTATGGTGCCCTACTAATCACCGCCAACTTTTTCCATCCCAGAGTCTCAGAGTCAATGGGTACATGCACGATAACATCTCCACGCGTGTGGGTTGGAAAATGAGCTATGGAAGATGAGCTTTGAGCTATGGTGCCCTACTAATCACCGCCAACTTTTGCCATCCCAGAGTCTCAGAGTCAGTGGGTACATGCACGATAACATCTCCACGCGTGTGGGTTGGAAGATGAGCTATGGAAGATGAGCTGTGGAAGATGAGCTATGAGCTATGGTGCCCTACTAATCACCGCCAACTTTTTCCATCCCAGAGTCTTAGAGTCAATGGGTACATGCACGATAACATCTCCACGCCTGTGGGTTGGAAGATGAGCTATGGAAGATGAGCTATGAGCTATGGTGCCCTACTAATCACCGCCAACTTTTTCCATCCCAGAGTCTTTGAGTCAATGGGTACATGCACGATAACATCTCCACGCGTGTGGGTTGGAAGATGAGCTATGGAAACCTTCAAAATTGCCCTACTAATCACCGCCAACTTTTTCCATCCCAGAGTCTCAGAGTCAATGGGTACATGCACGATAACATCTCCACGCGTGTGGGTTGGAAGATGAGCTATGGAAGATGAGCTATGGAAGATGAGCTATGGAAGATGAGCTATGAGCTATGGTGCCCTACTAATCACCGCCAACTTTTTCCATCCCAGAGTCTTAGAGTCAATGGGTACATGCACGATAACATCTCCACACGTGTGGGTTGGAAGATGAGCTATGGAAGATGAGCTATGAGCTATGGTGCCCTACTAATCACCGCCAACTTTTTCCATCCCAGAGTCTCAGAGTCAATGGGTACATGCACGATAACATCTCCACGCGTGTGGGTTGGAAAATGAGCTATGGAAGATGAGCTTTGAGCTATGGTGCCCTACTAATCATCGCCAACTTTTGCCATCCCAGAGTCTCAGAGTCAGTGGGTACATGCACGATAACATCTCCACGCGTGTGGGTTGGAAGATGAGCTATGGAAACCTTCAAAATTGCCCTACTAATCACCGCCAACTTTTTCCATCCCAGAGTCTCAGAGTCAATGGGTACATGCACGATAACATCTCCACGCGTGTGGGTTGGAAGATGAGCTATGGAAGATGAGCTATGGAAGATGAGCTATGAGCTATGGTGCCCTACTAATCACCGCCAACTTTTTCCATCCCAGAGTCTTAGAGTCAATGGGTACATGCACGATAACATCTCCACACGTGTGGGTTGGAAGATGAGCTATGGAAGATGAGCTATGAGCTATGGTGCCCTACTAATCACCGCCAACTTTTTCCATCCCAGAGTCTTAGAGTCAATGGGTACATGCACGATAATATCTCCACGCGTGTGGGTTGGAAGATGAGCTATGGAAACCTTCAAAATTGCCCTACTGACCACAGCCAACTTTTTCCATCCCAGAGTCTTAGAGTCAATAGGTACATGCACGATAACATCTCCACGCGTGTGGGTTGGAAGATGAGCTATGGAAACCTTCAAAATTGCCCTACTAATCACCGCCAACTTTTTCCATCCCAGAGTCTCAGAGTCAGTGGCTACATGCACGATAACATCTCCACGCGTGTGGGTTGGAAGATGAGCTATTGAAGATGAGCTATGAGCTATGGTGCCCTACTAATCACCGCCAACTTTTTCCATCCCAGAGTCTTAGAGTCAGTGGGTACATGCACGATAACATCTCCACGCGTGTGGGTTGGAAGATGAGCTATGGAAGATGAGCTATGAGCTATGGTGCCCTACTAATCACCGCCAACTTTTTCCATCCCAGAGTCTCAGAGTCAATGGGTACATGCACGATAACATCTCCACGCGTGTGGGTTGGAAAATGAGCTATGGAAGATGAGCTTTGAGCTATGGTGCCCTACTAATCACCGCCAACTTTTGCCATCCCAGAGTCTCAGAGTCAGTGGGTACATGCACGATAACATCTCCACGCGTGTGGGTTGGAAGATGAGCTATGGAAGATGAGCTGTGGAAGATGAGCTATGAGCTATGGTGCCCTACTAATCACCGCCAACTTTTTCCATCCCAGAGTCTTAGAGTCAATGGGTACATGCACGATAACATCTCCACGCCTGTGGGTTGGAAGATGAGCTATGGAAGATGAGCTATGAGCTATGGTGCCCTACTAATCACCGCCAACTTTTTCCATCCCAGAGTCTTAGAGTCAGTGGGTACATGCACGATAACATCTCCACGCGTGTGGGTTGGAAGATGAGCTATGGAAGATGAGCTTTGAGCTATGGTGCCCTACTAATCACCGCCAACTTTTTCCATCCCAGAGTCTCAGAGTCAATGGGTACATGCACGATAACATCTCCACGCGTGTGGGTTGGAAGATGAGCTATGGAAGATGAGCTATGGAAGATGAGCTATGAGCTATGGTGCCCTACTAATCACCGCCAACTTTTTCCATCCCAGAGTCTTAGAGTCAGTGGGTACATGCACGATAACATCTCCACGCGTGTGGGTTGGAAGATGAGCTATGGAAGCGTTCAAAATTGCCCTACTGACCACCGCCAACTTTTTCCATCCCAGAGTCTCAGAGTCAATGGGAACATGCACGATAACATCTCCACGCGTGTGGGTTGGAAGATGAGCTATGGAAGATGAGCTATGAGCTATGGTGCCCTACTAATCACCGCCAACTTTTTCCATCCCAGAGTCTTAGAGTCAGTGGGTACATGCACGATAACATCTCCACGCGTGTGGGTTGGAAGATGAGCTATGGAAGATGAGCTATGAGCTATGGTGCCCTACTAATCACCGCCAACTTTTTCCATCCCAGAGTCTCAGAGTCAATGGGTACATGCACGATAACATCTCCACGCGTGTGGGTTGGAAAATGAGCTATGGAAGATGAGCTTTGAGCTATGGTGCCCTACTAATCACCGCCAACTTTTGCCATCCCAGAGTCTCAGAGTCAGTGGGTACATGCACGATAACATCTCCACGCGTGTGGGTTGGAAGATGAGCTATGGAAGATGAGCTGTGGAAGATGAGCTATGAGCTATGGTGCCCTACTAATCACCGCCAACTTTTTCCATCCCAGAGTCTTAGAGTCAATGGGTACATGCACGATAACATCCCCACGCGTGTGGGTTGGAAAATGAGCTATGGAAGATGAGCTATGAGCTATGGTGCACTACTAATCACCGCCAACTTTTTCCATCCCAGAGTCTCAGAGTCAATGGGTACATGCACGATAACATCTCCACGCGTGTGGGTTGGAAGATGAGCTATGGAAACCTTCAAAATTGCCCTACTAATCACCGCCAACTTTTTCCATCCCAGAGTCTCAGAGTCAGTGGCTACATGCACGATAACATCTCCACGCGTGTGGGTTGGAAGATGAGCTATTGAAGATGAGCTATGAGCTATGGTGCCCTACTAATCACCGCCAACTTTTTCCATCCCAGAGTCTTAGAGTCAGTGGGTACATGCACGATAACATCTCCACGCGTGTGGGTTGGAAGATGAGCTATGGAAGATGAGCTATGAGCTATGGTGCCCTACTAATCACCGCCAACTTTTTCCATCCCAGAGTCTCAGAGTCAATGGGTACATGCACGATAACATCTCCACGCGTGTGGGTTGGAAAATGAGCTATGGAAGATGAGCTTTGAGCTATGGTGCCCTACTAATCACCGCCAACTTTTGCCATCCCAGAGTCTCAGAGTCAGTGGGTACATGCACGATAACATCTCCACGCGTGTGGGTTGGAAGATGAGCTATGGAAGATGAGCTGTGGAAGATGAGCTATGAGCTATGGTGCCCTACTAATCACCGCCAACTTTTTCCATCCCAGAGTCTTAGAGTCAATGGGTACATGCACGATAACATCTCCACGCCTGTGGGTTGGAAGATGAGCTATGGAAGATGAGCTATGGAAGATGAGCTATGAGCTATGGTGCCCTACTAATCACCGCCAACTTTTTCCATCCCAGAGTCTTAGAGTCAATGGGTACATGCACGATAACATCTCCACGCGTGTGGGTTGGAAGATGAGCTATGGAAACCTTCAAAATTGCCCTACTAATCACCGCCAACTTTTTCCATCCCAGAGTCTCAGAGTCAATGGGTACATGCACGATAACATCTCCACGCGTGTGGGTTGGAAGATGAGCTATGGAAGATGAGCTATGGAAGATGAGCTATGAGCTATGGTGCCCTACTAATCACCGCCAACTTTTTCCATCCCAGAGTCTTAGAGTCAATGGGTACATGCACGATAACATCTCCACACGTGTGGGTTGGAAGATGAGCTATGGAAGATGAGCTATGAGCTATGGTGCCCTACTAATCACCGCCAACTTTTTCCATCCCAGAGTCTTAGAGTCAATGGGTACATGCACGATAATATCTCCACGCGTGTGGGTTGGAAGATGAGCTATGGAAGATGAGCTATGGAAGATGAGCTATGAGCTATGGTGCCCTACTAATCACCGCCAACTTTTTCCATCCCAGAGTCTCAGAGTCAATGGGTACATGCACGATAACATCTCCACGCGTGTGGGTTGGAAAATGAGCTATGGAAGATGAGCTTTGAGCTATGGTGCCCTACTAATCACCGCCAACTTTTGCCATCCCAGAGTCTCAGAGTCAGTGGGTACATGCACGATAACATCTCCACGCGTGTGGGTTGGAAGATGAGCTATGGAAGATGAGCTGTGGAAGATGAGCTATGAGCTATGGTGCCCTACTAATCACCGCCAACTTTTTCCATCCCAGAGTCTTAGAGTCAATGGGTACATGCACGATAACATCTCCACGCCTGTGGGTTGGAAGATGAGCTATGGAAGATGAGCTATGAGCTATGGTGCCCTACTAATCACCGCCAACTTTTTCCATCCCAGAGTCTTAGAGTCAATGGGTACATGCACGATAACATCTCCACGCGTGTGGGTTGGAAGATGAGCTATGGAAACCTTCAAAATTGCCCTACTAATCACCGCCAACTTTTTCCATCCCAGAGTCTCAGAGTCAATGGGTACATGCACGATAACATCTCCACGCGTGTGGGTTGGAAGATGAGCTATGGAAGATGAGCTATGGAAGATGAGCTATGAGCTATGGTGCCCTACTAATCACCGCCAACTTTTTCCATCCCAGAGTCTTAGAGTCAGTGGGTACATGCACGATAACATCTCCACGCGTGTGGGTTGGAAGATGAGCTATGGAAGCGTTCAAAATTGCCCTACTGACCACCGCCAACTTTTTCCATCCCAGAGTCTCAGAGTCAATGGGAACATGCACGATAACATCTCCACGCGTGTGGGTTGGAAGATGAGCTATGGAAGATGAGCTATGAGCTATGGTGCCCTACTAATCACCGCCAACTTTTTCCATCCCAGAGTCTTAGAGTCAGTGGGTACATGCACGATAACATCTCCACGCGTGTGGGTTGGAAGATGAGCTATGGAAGATGAGCTATGAGCTATGGTGCCCTACTAATCACCGCCAACTTTTTCCATCCCAGAGTCTCAGAGTCAATGGGTACATGCACGATAACATCTCCACGCGTGTGGGTTGGAAAATGAGCTATGGAAGATGAGCTTTGAGCTATGGTGCCCTACTAATCACCGCCAACTTTTGCCATCCCAGAGTCTCAGAGTCAGTGGGTACATGCACGATAACATCTCCACGCGTGTGGGTTGGAAGATGAGCTATGGAAGATGAGCTGTGGAAGATGAGCTATGAGCTATGGTGCCCTACTAATCACCGCCAACTTTTTCCATCCCAGAGTCTTAGAGTCAATGGGTACATGCACGATAACATCCCCACGCGTGTGGGTTGGAAAATGAGCTATGGAAGATGAGCTATGAGCTATGGTGCCCTACTAATCACCGCCAACTTTTTCCATCCCAGAGTCTCAGAGTCAATGGGTACATGCACGATAACATCTCCACGCGTGTGGGTTGGAAGATGAGCTATGGAAACCTTCAAAATTGCCCTACTAATCACCGCCAACTTTTTCCATCCCAGAGTCTCAGAGTCAGTGGCTACATGCACGATAACATCTCCACGCGTGTGGGTTGGTAGATGAGCTATTGAAGATGAGCTATGAGCTATGGTGCCCTACTAATCACCGCCAACTTTTTCCATCCCAGAGTCTTAGAGTCAGTGGGTACATGCACGATAACATCTCCACGCGTGTGGGTTGGAAGATGAGCTATGGAAGATGAGCTATGAGCTATGGTGCCCTACTAATCACCGCCAACTTTTTCCATCCCAGAGTCTCAGAGTCAATGGGTACATGCACGATAACATCTCCACGCGTGTGGGTTGGAAAATGAGCTATGGAAGATGAGCTTTGAGCTATGGTGCCCTACTAATCACCGCCAACTTTTGCCATCCCAGAGTCTCAGAGTCAGTGGGTACATGCACGATAACATCTCCACGCGTGTGGGTTGGAAGATGAGCTATGGAAGATGAGCTGTGGAAGATGAGCTATGAGCTATGGTGCCCTACTAATCACCGCCAACTTTTTCCATCCCAGAGTCTTAGAGTCAATGGGTACATGCACGATAACATCTCCACGCCTGTGGGTTGGAAGATGAGCTATGGAAGATGAGCTATGAGCTATGGTGCCCTACTAATCACCGCCAACTTTTTCCATCCCAGAGTCTTAGAGTCAATGGGTACATGCACGATAACATCTCCACGCGTGTGGGTTGGAAGATGAGCTATGGAAACCTTCAAAATTGCCCTACTAATCACCGCCAACTTTTTCCATCCCAGAGTCTCAGAGTCAATGGGTACATGCACGATAACATCTCCACGCGTGTGGGTTGGAAGATGAGCTATGGAAGATGAGCTATGGAAGATGAGCTATGAGCTATGGTGCCCTACTAATCACCGCCAACTTTTTCCATCCCAGAGTCTTAGAGTCAATGGGTACATGCACGATAACATCTCCACACGTGTGGGTTGGAAGATGAGCTATGGAAGATGAGCTATGAGCTATGGTGCCCTACTAATCACCGCCAACTTTTTCCATCCCAGAGTCTTAGAGTCAATGGGTACATGCACGATAATATCTCCACGCGTGTGGGTTGGAAGATGAGCTATGGAAACCTTCAAAATTGCCCTACTGACCACCGCCAACTTTTTCCATCCCAGAGTCTTAGAGTCAATAGGTACATGCACGATAACATCTCCACGCGTGTGGGTTGGAAGATGAGCTATGGAAACCTTCAAAATTGCCCTACTAATCACCGCCAACTTTTTCCATCCCAGAGTCTCAGAGTCAATGGGTACATGCACGATAACATCCCCACGCGTGTGGGTTGGAAAATGAGCTATGGAAGATGAGCTATGAGCTATGGTGCCCTACTAATCACCGCCAACTTTTTCCATCCCAGAGTCTCAGAGTCAATGGGTACATGCACGATAACATCTCCACGCGTGTGGGTTGGAAGATGAGCTATGGAAACCTTCAAAATTGCCCTACTAATCACCGCCAACTTTTTCCATCCCAGAGTCTCAGAGTCAGTGGCTACATGCACGATAACATCTCCACGCGTGTGGGTTGGAAGATGAGCTATTGAAGATGAGCTATGAGCTATGGTGCCCTACTAATCACCGCCAACTTTTTCCATCCCAGAGTCTTAGAGTCAGTGGGTACATGCACGATAACATCTCCACGCGTGTGGGTTGGAAGATGAGCTATGGAAGATGAGCTATGAGCTATGGTGCCCTACTAATCACCGCCAACTTTTTCCATCCCAGAGTCTCAGAGTCAATGGGTACATGCACGATAACATCTCCACGCGTGTGGGTTGGAAAATGAGCTATGGAAGATGAGCTTTGAGCTATGGTGCCCTACTAATCACCGCCAACTTTTGCCATCCCAGAGTCTCAGAGTCAGTGGGTACATGCACGATAACATCTCCACGCGTGTGGGTTGGAAGATGAGCTATGGAAGATGAGCTGTGGAAGATGAGCTATGAGCTATGGTGCCCTACTAATCACCGCCAACTTTTTCCATCCCAGAGTCTTAGAGTCAATGGGTACATGCACGATAACATCTCCACGCCTGTGGGTTGGAAGATGAGCTATGGAAGATGAGCTATGAGCTATGGTGCCCTACTAATCACCGCCAACTTTTTCCATCCCAGAGTCTTAGAGTCAATGGGTACATGCACGATAACATCTCCACGCGTGTGGGTTGGAAGATGAGCTATGGAAACCTTCAAAATTGCCCTACTAATCACCGCCAACTTTTTCCATCCCAGAGTCTCAGAGTCAATGGGTACATGCACGATAACATCTCCACGCGTGTGGGTTGGAAGATGAGCTATGGAAGATGAGCTATGGAAGATGAGCTATGAGCTATGGTGCCCTACTAATCACCGCCAACTTTTTCCATCCCAGAGTCTTAGAGTCAGTGGGTACATGCACGATAACATCTCCACGCGTGTGGGTTGGAAGATGAGCTATGGAAGCGTTCAAAATTGCCCTACTGACCACCGCCAACTTTTTCCATCCCAGAGTCTCAGAGTCAATGGGAACATGCACGATAACATCTCCACGCGTGTGGGTTGGAAGATGAGCTATGGAAGATGAGCTATGAGCTATGGTGCCCTACTAATCACCGCCAACTTTTTCCATCCCAGAGTCTTAGAGTCAGTGGGTACATGCACGATAATATCTCCACGCGTGTGGGTTGGAAGATGAGCTATGGAAGATGAGCTATGGAAGATGAGCTATGAGCTATGGTGCCCTACTAATCACCGCCAACTTTTTCCATCCCAGAGTCTTAGAGTCAATGGGTACATGCACGATAACATCACCACCCGTGTGGGTTGGAAGATGAGCTATGGAAGATGAGCTATGAGCTATGGTGCCCTACTAATCACCGCCAACTTTTTCCATCCCAGAGTCTTAGAGTCAATGGGTACATGCACGATAATATCTCCACGCGTGTGGGTTGGAAGATGAGCTATGGAAACCTTCAAAATTGCCCTACTAATCACCGCCAACTTTTTCCATCCCAGAGTCTTAGAGTCAATGGGTACATGCACGATAACATCTCCACGCGTGTGGGTTGGAAAATGAGCTATGGAAGATGAGCTATGAGCTATGGTGCCCTACTAATCACCGCCAACTTTTTCCATCCCAGAGTCTTAGAGTCAGTGGGTACATGCACGATAACATCTCCACGCGTGTGGGTTGGAAGATGAGCTATGGAAGCGTTCAAAATTGCCCTACTGACCACCGCCAACTTTTTCCATCCCAGAGTCTCAGAGTCAATGGGTACATGCACGATAACATCTCCACGCGTGTGGGTTGGAAAATGAGCTATGGAAGATGAGCTATGAGCTATGGTGCCCTACTAATCACCGCCAACTTTTTCCATCCCAGAGTCTCAGAGTCAATGGGTACATGCACGATAACATCTCCACGCGTGTGGGTTGGAAGATGAGCTATGGAAGATGAGCTATGGAAGATGAGCTATGAGCTATGGTGCCCTACTAATCACCGCCAACTTTTTCCATCCCAGAGTCTCAGAGTCAATGGGTACATGCACGATAACATCCCCACGCGTGTGGGTTGGAAAATGAGCTATGGAAGATGAGCTATGAGCTATGGTGCCCTACTAATCACCGCCAACTTTTTCCATCCCAGAGTCTCAGAGTCAATGGGTACATGCACGATAACATCTCCACGCGTGTGGGTTGGAAGATGAGCTATGGAAACCTTCAAAATTGCCCTACTAATCACCGCCAACTTTTTCCATCCCAGAGTCTCAGAGTCAGTGGCTACATGCACGATAACATCTCCACGCGTGTGGGTTGGAAGATGAGCTATTGAAGATGAGCTATGAGCTATGGTGCCCTACTAATCACCGCCAACTTTTTCCATCCCAGAGTCTTAGAGTCAGTGGGTACATGCACGATAACATCTCCACGCGTGTGGGTTGGAAGATGAGCTATGGAAGATGAGCTATGAGCTATGGTGCCCTACTAATCACCGCCAACTTTTTCCATCCCAGAGTCTCAGAGTCAATGGGTACATGCACGATAACATCTCCACGCGTGTGGGTTGGAAAATGAGCTATGGAAGATGAGCTTTGAGCTATGGTGCCCTACTAATCACCGCCAACTTTTGCCATCCCAGAGTCTCAGAGTCAGTGGGTACATGCACGATAACATCTCCACGCGTGTGGGTTGGAAGATGAGCTATGGAAGATGAGCTGTGGAAGATGAGCTATGAGCTATGGTGCCCTACTAATCACCGCCAACTTTTTCCATCCCAGAGTCTTAGAGTCAATGGGTACATGCACGATAACATCTCCACGCCTGTGGGTTGGAAGATGAGCTATGGAAGATGAGCTATGAGCTATGGTGCCCTACTAATCACCGCCAACTTTTTCCATCCCAGAGTCTTAGAGTCAATGGGTACATGCACGATAACATCACCACCCGTGTGGGTTGGAAGATGAGCTATGGAAGATGAGCTATGAGCTATGGTGCCCTACTAATCACCGCCAACTTTTTCCATCCCAGAGTCTTAGAGTCAATGGGTACATGCACGATAATATCTCCACGCGTGTGGGTTGGAAGATGAGCTATGGAAACCTTCAAAATTGCCCTACTAATCACCGCCAACTTTTTCCATCCCAGAGTCTTAGAGTCAATGGGTACATGCACGATAACATCTCCACGCGTGTGGGTTGGAAAATGAGCTATGGAAGATGAGCTATGAGCTATGGTGCCCTACTAATCACCGCCAACTTTTTCCATCCCAGAGTCTTAGAGTCAGTGGGTACATGCACGATAACATCTCCACGCGTGTGGGTTGGAAGATGAGCTATGGAAGCGTTCAAAATTGCCCTACTGACCACCGCCAACTTTTTCCATCCCAGAGTCTCAGAGTCAATGGGTACATGCACGATAACATCTCCACGCGTGTGGGTTGGAAAATGAGCTATGGAAGATGAGCTATGAGCTATGGTGCCCTACTAATCACCGCCAACTTTTTCCATCCCAGAGTCTCAGAGTCAATGGGTACATGCACGATAACATCTCCACGCGTGTGGGTTGGAAGATGAGCTATGGAAGATGAGCTATGGAAGATGAGCTATGAGCTATGGTGCCCTACTAATCACCGCCAACTTTTTCCATCCCAGAGTCTCAGAGTCAATGGGTACATGCACGATAACATCCCCACGCGTGTGGGTTGGAAAATGAGCTATGGAAGATGAGCTATGAGCTATGGTGCCCTACTAATCACCGCCAACTTTTTCCATCCCAGAGTCTCAGAGTCAATGGGTACATGCACGATAACATCTCCACGCGTGTGGGTTGGAAGATGAGCTATGGAAACCTTCAAAATTGCCCTACTAATCACCGCCAACTTTTTCCATCCCAGAGTCTCAGAGTCAGTGGCTACATGCACGATAACATCTCCACGCGTGTGGGTTGGAAGATGAGCTATTGAAGATGAGCTATGAGCTATGGTGCCCTACTAATCACCGCCAACTTTTTCCATCCCAGAGTCTTAGAGTCAGTGGGTACATGCACGATAACATCTCCACGCGTGTGGGTTGGAAGATGAGCTATGGAAGATGAGCTATGAGCTATGGTGCCCTACTAATCACCGCCAACTTTTTCCATCCCAGAGTCTCAGAGTCAATGGGTACATGCACGATAACATCTCCACGCGTGTGGGTTGGAAAATGAGCTATGGAAGATGAGCTTTGAGCTATGGTGCCCTACTAATCACCGCCAACTTTTGCCATCCCAGAGTCTCAGAGTCAGTGGGTACATGCACGATAACATCTCCACGCGTGTGGGTTGGAAGATGAGCTATGGAAGATGAGCTGTGGAAGATGAGCTATGAGCTATGGTGCCCTACTAATCACCGCCAACTTTTTAAATCCCAGAGTCTTAGAGTCAATGGGTACATGCACGATAACATCTCCACGCCTGTGGGTTGGAAGATGAGCTATGGAAGATGAGCTATGAGCTATGGTGCCCTACTAATCACCGCCAACTTTTTCCATCCCAGAGTCTTAGAGTCAATGGGTACATGCACGATAACATCTCCACGCGTGTGGGTTGGAAGATGAGCTATGGAAAACTTCAAAATTGCCCTACTAATCACCGCCAACTTTTTCCATCCCAGAGTCTCAGAGTCAATGGGTACATGCACGATAACATCTCCACGCGTGTGGGTTGGAAGATGAGCTATGGAAGATGAGCTATGGAAGATGAGCTATGAGCTATGGTGCCCTACTAATCACCGCCAACTTTTTCCATCCCAGAGTCTTAGAGTCAGTGGGTACATGCACGATAACATCTCCACGCGTGTGGGTTGGAAGATGAGCTATGGAAGCGTTCAAAATTGCCCTACTGACCACCGCCAACTTTTTCCATCCCAGAGTCTCAGAGTCAATGGGAACATGCACGATAACATCTCCACGCGTGTGGGTTGGAAGATGAGCTATGGAAGATGAGCTATGGAAGATGAGCTATGAGCTATGGTGCCCTACTAATCACCGCCAACTTTTTCCATCCCAGAGTCTTAGAGTCAATGGGTACATGCACGATAACATCTCCACGCCTGTGGGTTGGAAGATGAGCTATGGAAGATGAGCTATGAGCTATGGTGCCCTACTAATCACCGCCAACTTTTTCCATCCCAGAGTCTTAGAGTCAATGGGTACATGCACGATAACATCTCCACGCGTGTGGGTTGGAAGATGAGCTATGGAAACCTTCAAAATTGCCCTACTAATCACCGCCAACTTTTTCCATCCCAGAGTCTCAGAGTCAATGGGTACATGCACGATAACATCTCCACGCGTGTGGGTTGGAAGATGAGCTATGGAAGATGAGCTATGGAAGATGAGCTATGAGCTATGGTGCCCTACTAATCACCGCCAACTTTTTCCATCCCAGAGTCTTAGAGTCAGTGGGTACATGCACGATAACATCTCCACGCGTGTGGGTTGGAAGATGAGCTATGGAAGCGTTCAAAATTGCCCTACTGACCACCGCCAACTTTTTCCATCCCAGAGTCTCAGAGTCAATGGGAACATGCACGATAACATCTCCACGCGTGTGGGTTGGAAGATGAGCTATGGAAGATGAGCTATGAGCTATGGTGCCCTACTAATCACCGCCAACTTTTTCCATCCCAGAGTCTTAGAGTCAGTGGGTACATGCACGATAATATCTCCACGCGTGTGGGTTGGAAGATGAGCTATGGAAGATGAGCTATGGAAGATGAGCTATGAGCTATGGTGCCCTACTAATCACCGCCAACTTTTTCCATCCCAGAGTCTTAGAGTCAATGGGTACATGCACGATAACATCACCACCCGTGTGGGTTGGAAGATGAGCTATGGAAGATGAGCTATGAGCTATGGTGCCCTACTAATCACCGCCAACTTTTTCCATCCCAGAGTCTTAGAGTCAATGGGTACATGCACGATAATATCTCCACGCGTGTGGGTTGGAAGATGAGCTATGGAAACCTTCAAAATTGCCCTACTAATCACCGCCAACTTTTTCCATCCCAGAGTCTTAGAGTCAATGGGTACATGCACGATAACATCTCCACGCGTGTGGGTTGGAAAATGAGCTATGGAAGATGAGCTATGAGCTATGGTGCCCTACTAATCACCGCCAACTTTTTCCATCCCAGAGTCTTAGAGTCAGTGGGTACATGCACGATAACATCTCCACGCGTGTGGGTTGGAAGATGAGCTATGGAAGCGTTCAAAATTGCCCTACTGACCACCGCCAACTTTTTCCATCCCAGAGTCTCAGAGTCAATGGGTACATGCACGATAACATCTCCACGCGTGTGGGTTGGAAGATGAGCTATGGAAGATGAGCTATGAGCTATGGTGCCCTACTAATCACCGCCAACTTTTTCCATCCCAGAGTCTTAGAGTCAATGGGTACATGCACGATAATATCTCCACGCGTGTGGGTTGGAAGATGAGCTATGGAAACCTTCAAAATTGCCCTACTGACCACCGCCAACTTTTTCCATCCCAGAGTCTTAGAGTCAATAGGTACATGCACGATAACATCTCCACGCGTGTGGGTTGGAAGATGAGCTATGGAAACCTTCAAAATTGCCCTACTAATCACCGCCAACTTTTTCCATCCCAGAGTCTCAGAGTCAATGGGTACATGCACGATAACATCCCCACGCGTGTGGGTTGGAAAATGAGCTATGGAAGATGAGCTATGAGCTATGGTGCCCTACTAATCACCGCCAACTTTTTCCATCCCAGAGTCTCAGAGTCAATGGGTACATGCACGATAACATCTCCACGCGTGTGGGTTGGAAGATGAGCTATGGAAACCTTCAAAATTGCCCTACTAATCACCGCCAACTTTTTCCATCCCAGAGTCTCAGAGTCAGTGGCTACATGCACGATAACATCTCCACGCGTGTGGGTTGGAAGATGAGCTATTGAAGATGAGCTATGGTGCCCTACTAATCACCGCCAACTTTTTCCATCCCAGAGTCTTAGAGTCAGTGGCTACATGCACGATAACATCTCCACGCGTGTGGGTTGGAAGATGAGCTATGGAAGATGAGCTGTGGAAGATGAGCTATGAGCTATGGTGCCCTACTAATCACCGCCAACTTTTTCCATCCCAGAGTCTTAGAGTCAATGGGTACATGCACGATAACATCTCCACGCCTGTGGGTTGGAAGATGAGCTATGGAAGATGAGCTATGAGCTATGGTGCCCTACTAATCACCGCCAACTTTTTCCATCCCAGAGTCTTAGAGTCAATGGGTACATGCACGATAACATCTCCACGCGTGTGGGTTGGAAGATGAGCTATGGAAACCTTCAAAATTGCCCTACTAATCACCGCCAACTTTTTCCATCCCAGAGTCTCAGAGTCAATGGGTACATGCACGATAACATCTCCACGCGTGTGGGTTGGAAGATGAGCTATGGAAGATGAGCTATGGAAGATGAGCTATGAGCTATGGTGCCCTACTAATCACCGCCAACTTTTTCCATCCCAGAGTCTTAGAGTCAGTGGGTACATGCACGATAACATCTCCACGCGTGTGGGTTGGAAGATGAGCTATGGAAGCGTTCAAAATTGCCCTACTGACCACCGCCAACTTTTTCCATCCCCAGAGTCTCAGAGTCAATGGGAACATGCACGATAACATCTCCACGCGTGTGGGTTGGAAGATGAGCTATGGAAGATGAGCTATGAGCTATGGTGCCCTACTAATCACCGCCAACTTTTTCCATCCCAGAGTCTTAGAGTCAGTGGGTACATGCACGATAATATCTCCACGCGTGTGGGTTGGAAGATGAGCTATGGAAGATGAGCTATGGAAGATGAGCTATGAGCTATGGTGCCCTACTAATCACCGCCAACTTTTTCCATCCCAGAGTCTTAGAGTCAATGGGTACATGCACGATAACATCACCACCCGTGTGGGTTGGAAGATGAGCTATGGAAGATGAGCTATGAGCTATGGTGCCCTACTAATCACCGCCAACTTTTTCCATCCCAGAGTCTTAGAGTCAATGGGTACATGCACGATAATATCTCCACGCGTGTGGGTTGGAAGATGAGCTATGGAAACCTTCAAAATTGCCCTACTAATCACCGCCAACTTTTTCCATCCCAGAGTCTTAGAGTCAAGGGGTACATGCACGATAACATCTCCACGCGTGTGGGTTGGAAAATGAGCTATGGAAGATGAGCTATGAGCTATGGTGCCCTACTAATCACCGCCAACTTTTTCCATCCCAGAGTCTTAGAGTCAGTGGGTACATGCACGATAACATCTCCACGCGTGTGGGTTGGAAGATGAGCTATGGAAGCGTTCAAAATTGCCCTACTGACCACCGCCAACTTTTTCCATCCCAGAGTCTCAGAGTCAATGGGTACATGCACGATAACATCTCCACGCGTGTGGGTTGGAAGATGAGCTATGGAAGATGAGCTATGAGCTATGGTGCCCTACTAATCACCGCCAACTTTTTCCATCCCAGAGTCTTAGAGTCAGTGGGTACATGCACGATAATATCTCCACGCGTGTGGGTTGGAAGATGAGCTATGGAAGATGAGCTATGGAAGATGAGCTATGGAAGATGAGCTATGAGCTATGGTGCCCTACTAATCACCGCCAACTTTTTCCATCCCAGAGTCTTAGAGTCAATGGGTACATGCACGATAACATCACCACCCGTGTGGGTTGGAAGATGAGCTATGGAAGATGAGCTATGGAAGATGAGCTATGAGCTATGGTGCCCTACTAATCACCGCCAACTTTTTCCATCCCAGAGTCTCAGAGTCAATGGGTACATGCACGATAACATCTCCACGCGTGTGGGTTGGAAGATGAGCTATGGAAGATGAGCTATGGAAGATGAGCTATGGAAGATGAGCTATGAGCTATGGTGCCCTACTAATCACTGCCAACTTTTTCCATCCCAGAGTCTTAGAGTCAATGGGTACATGCACGATAACATCACCACCCGTGTGGGTTGGAGGATGAGCTATGGAAGATGAGCTATGGAAGATGAGCTATGAGCTATGGTGCCCTACTAATCACCGCCATCTTTTTCCATCCCAGAGTCTTAGAGTCAATGGGTACATGCACGATAATATCTCCACGCGTGTGGGTTGGAAGATGAGCTATGGAAACCTTCAAAATTGCCCTACTAATCACCGCCAACTTTTTCCATCCCAGAGTCTTAGAGTCAATGGGTACATGCACGATAACATCTCCACGCGTGTGGGTTGGAAAATGAGCTATGGAAGATGAGCTATGAGCTATGGTGCCCTACTAATCACCGCCAACTTTTTCCATCCCAGAGTCTTAGAGTCAGTGGGTACATGCACGATAACATCTCCACCCGTGTGGGTTGGAAGATGAGCTATGGAAACCTTCAAAATAGCCCTACTAATCACCGCCAACTTTTTCCATCCCAGAGTCTTAGAGTCAGTGGGTACATGCACGATAACATCTCCACGCGTGTGGGTTGGAAGATGAGCTATGGAAGATGAGCTATGAGCTATAGTGCCCTACTAATCACCGCCAACTTTTTCCATCCGAGAGTCTTAGAGTCAATAGGTACATGCACGATAACATCTCCACGCGTGTGGGTTGGAAGATGAGCTATGGAAACCTTCAAAATTGCCCTACTAATCACCGCCAACTTTTTCCATCCCAGAGTCTTAGAGTCAATGGGTACATGCACGATAACATCTCCACGCGTGTGGGTTGGAAGATGAGCTATGGAAACCTTCAAAATTGCCCTACTAATCACCGCCAACTTTTTCCATCCCAGAGTCTTAGAGTCAGTGGCTACATGCACGATAACATCTCCACGCGTGTGGGTTGGAAGATGAGCTATGGAAGATGAGCTATGAGCTATGGTGCCCTACTAATCACCGCCAACTTTTTCCATCCCAGAGTCTTAGAGTCAATGGGTACATGCACGATAACATCTCCACGCGTGTGGGTTGGAAGATGAGCTATGGAAGCGTTCAAAATTGCCCTACTGACCACCGCCAACTTTTTCCATCCCAGAGTCTCAGAGTCAATGGGTACATGCACGATAACATCTCCACGCGTGTGGGTTGGAAGATGAGCTATGGAAGATGAGCTATGAGCTATGGTGCCCTACTAATCACCGCCAACTTTTTCCATCCCAGAGTCTCAGAGTCAATGGGTACATGCACGATAACATCTCCACGCGTGTGGGTTGGAAGATGAGCTATGGAAGATGAGCTATGAGCTATGGTGCCCTACTAATCACCGCCAACTTTTTCCATCCCAGAGTCTTAGAGTCAATGGGTACATGCACGATAATATCTCCACGCGTGTGGGTTGGAAGATGAGCTATGGAAGCGTTCAAAATTGCCCTACTAATCACCGCCAACTTTTTCCATCCCAGAGTCTTAGAGTCAATGGGTACATGCACGATAACATCTCCACGCGTGTGGATTGGAAGATGAGCTATGGAAGATGAGCTATGAGCTATGGTGCCCTACTAATCACCGCCAACTTTTTCCATCCCAGAGTCTTAGAGTCAATGGGTACATGCACGATAACATCTCCACGCGTGTGGGTTGGAAGATGAGCTATGAGCTATGGTGCCCTACTAATCACCGCCAACTTTTTCCATCCCAGAGTCTTAGAGTCAATGGGTACATGCACGATAACATCTCCACGCGTGTGGGTTGGAAGATGAGCTATGGAAACCTTCAAAATTGCCCTACTAATCACCGCTAACTTTTTCCATCCCAGAGTCTCAGAGTCAATGGGTACATGCACGATAACATCTCCACGCGTGTGGGTTGGAAAATGAGCTTATGGAAGATGAGCTTTGAGCTATGGTGCCCTACTAATCACCGCCAACTTTTGCCATCCCAGAGTCTCAGAGTCAATGGGTACATGCACGATAACATCTCCACGCGTGTGGGTTGGAAAATGAGCTATGGAAGATGAGCTTTGAGCTATGGTGCCCTACTAATCACCGCCAACTTTTGCCATCCCAGAGTCTCAGAGTCAATGGGTACATGCACGATAACATCTCCACGCGTGTGGGTTGGAAGATGAGCTATGGAAACCTTCAAAATTGCCCTACTAATCACCGCCAACTTTTGCCATCCCAGAGTCTCAGAGTCAATGGGTACATGCACGATAACATCTCCACGCGTGTGGGTTGGAAGATGAGCTATGGAAACCTTCAAAATTGCCCTACTAATCACCGCCAACTTTTTCCATCCCAGAGTCTCAGAGTCAGTGGCTACATGCACGATAACATCACCGCCCGTGTGGATTGGAAGATGAGCTATGGAAGCGTTCAAAATTGCCCTACTGACCACCGCCAACTTTTTCCATCCCAGAGTCTCAGAGTCAATGGGTACATGCACGATAACATCTCCACGCGTGTGGGTTGGAAGATGAGCTATGAGCTATGGTGCCCTACTAATCACCGCCAACTTTTTCCATCCCAGAGTCTTAGAGTCAATGGGTACATGCACGATAATATCTCCACGCGTGTGGGTTGGAAGATGAGCTATGGAAACCTTCAAAATTGCCCTACTAATCACCGCCAAGTTTTTCCATCCCAGAGTCTTAGAGTCAATGGGTACATGCACGATAACATCTCCACGCGTGTGGGTTGGAAGATGAGCTATGGAAGATGAGCTATGAGCTATGGTGCCCTACTAATCACCGCCAACTTTTTCCATCCCAGAGTCTCAGAGTCAATGGGTACATGCACGATAACATCTCCACGCGTGTGGGTTGGAAGATGAGCTATGGAAGATGAGCTATGAGCTATGGTGCCCTACTAATCACCGCCAACTTTTTCCATCCCAGAGTCTTAGAGTCAATGGGTACATGCACGATAACATCTCCACGCGTGTGGGTTGGAAGATGAGCTATGGAAGATGAGCTATGAGCTATGGTGCCCTACTAATCACCGCCAACTTTTTCCATCCCAGAGTCTCAGAGTCAATGGGTATATGCACGATAATATCTCCACGCGTGTGGGTTGGAAGATGAGCTATGGAAACCTTCAAAATTGCCCTACTAATCACCGCCAACTTTTTCCATCCCAGAGTCTTAGAGTCAATGGGTACATGCACGATAACATCTCCACGCGTGTGGGTTGGAAGATGAGTTATGGAAGATGAGCTATGAGCTATGGTGCCCTACTAATCACCGCCAACTTTTTCCATCCCAGAGTCTCAGAGTCAATGGGTACATGCACGATAACATCTCCACGCGTGTGGGTTGGAAGATGAGCTATGGAAACCTTCAAAATTGCCCTACTAATCACCGCCAACTTTTTCCATCCCAGAGTCTTAGAGTCAATGGGTACATGCACGATAACATCTCCACGCGTGTGGGTTGGAAGATGAGCTATGGAAACCTTCAAAATTGCCCTACTAATCACCGCCAACTTTTTCCATCCCAGAGTCTTAGAGTCAATGGGTACATGCACGATAACATCTCCACGCGTGTGGGTTGGAAGATGAGTTATGGAAGATGAGCTATGAGCTATGGTGCCCTACTAATCACCGCCAACTTTTTCCATCCCAGAGTCTCAGAGTCAATGGGTACATGCACGATAACATCTCCACGCGTGTGGGTTGGAAGATGAGCTATGGAAACCTTCAAAATTGCCCTACTAATCACCGCCAACTTTTTCCATCCCAGAGTCTTAGAGTCAATGGGTACATGCACGATAACATCTCCACGCGTGTGGGTTGGAAGATGAGCTATGGAAACCTTCAAAATTGCCCTACTAATCACCGCCAACTTTTTCCATCCCAGAGTCTTAGAGTCAATGGGTACATGCACGATAACATCTCCACGCGTGTGGGTTGGAAGATGAGCTATGGAAACCTTCAAAATTGCCCTACTAATCACCGCCAACTTTTTCCATCCCAGAGTCTTAGAGTCAATGGGTACATGCACGATAACATCTCCACGCGTGTGGGTTGGAAGAAGAGCTATGGAAACCTTCAAAATTGCCCTACTAATCACCGCCAACTTTTTCTATCCCAGAGTCTTAGAGTCAATGGGTACATGCACGATAACATCTCCACGCGTGTGGGTTGGAAAATAAGCTATGGAAGATGAGCTATGAGCTATGGTGCCCTACTAATCACCGCCAACTTTTTCCATCCCAGAGTCTTAGAGTCAGTGGGTACATGCACGATAACATCTCCACGCGTGTGGGTTGGAAGATGAGCTATGAAAGATCAGCTATGAGCTATGGTGCCCTACTAATCACCGCCAACTTTTTCCATCCCAGAGTCTTAGAGTCAATAGGTACATGCACGATAACATCTCCACCCGTGTGGGTTGGAAGATGAGCTATGGAAGATGAGCTATGAGCTATGGTGCCCTACTAATCACCGCGAACTTTTTCCATCCCAGAGTCTTAGAGTCAGTGGGTACATGCACGATAACATCTCCACGCGTGTGGGTTGGAAGATGAGCTATGGAAACCTTCAAAATTGCCCTACTAATCACCGCCAACTTTTTCCATCCCAGAGTCTCAGAGTCAATGGGTACATGCACGATAATATCTCCACGCGTGTGGGTTGGAAGATGAGCTATGGAAGATGAGCTATGAGCTATGGTGCCCTACTAATCACCGCCAACTTTTTCCATCCCAGAGTCTTAGAGTCAATGGGTACATGCACGATAACATCACCACCCGTGTGGGTTGGAAGATGAGCTATGGAAGATGAGCTATGGAAGATGAGCTATGAGCTATGGTGCCCTACTAATCACCGCCAACTTTTTCCATCCCAGAGTCTCAGAGTCAATGGGTACATGCACGATAACATCTCCACGCGTGTGGGTTGGAAAATGAGCTATGGAAGATGAGCTATGAGCTATGGTGCCCTACTAATCACCGCCAACTTTTTCCATCCCAGAGTCTTAGAGTCAATGGGTACATGCACGATAACATCTCCACGCGTGTGGGTTGGAAGATGAGCTATGGAAACCTTCAAAATTGCCCTACTAATCACCGCCAACTTTTTCCATCCCAGAGTCTCAGAGTCAATGGGTACATGCACGATAACATCACCACGCGTGTGGGTTGGAAGATGAGCTATGGAAGATGAGCTATGAGCTATGGTGCCCTACTAATCACCGCCAACTTTTTCCATCCCAGAGTCTCAGAGTCAATGGGTACATGCACGATAACATCTCCACGCGTGTGGGTTGGAAGATGAGCTATGGAAACCTTAAAAATTGCATTGCTGACCACCGCCAACTTTTTCCATCCCAGAGTCTTAGAGTCAATGGGTACATGCACGATAACATCTCCACGCATGTGGGTTGGAAGATGAGCTATGGAAGATGAGCTATGAGCTATGGTGCCCTACTAATCACCGCCAACTTTTTCCATCCCAGAGTCTTAGAGTCAATGGGTACATGCACGATAATATCTCCACGCGTGTGGGTTGTAAGATGAGCTATGGAAGCGTTCAAAATTGCCCTACTGACCACCGCCAACTTTTTCCATCCCAGAGTCTCAGAGTCAGTGGCTACATGCACGATAACATCACCGCCCGTGTGGATTGGAAGATGAGCTATGGAAGCGTTCAAAATTGCCCTACTGACCACCGCCAACTTTTTCCATCCCAGAGTCTCAGAGTCAATGGGTACATGCACGATAACATCTCCACGCGTGTGGGTTGGAAGATGAGCTATGAGCTATGGTGCCCTACTAATCACCGCCAACTTTTTCCATCCCAGAGTCTTAGAGTCAATGGGTACATGCACGATAATATCTCCACGCGTGTGGGTTGGAAGATGAGCTATGGAAACCTTCAAAATTGCCCTACTAATCACCGCCAAGTTTTTCCATCCCAGAGTCTTAGAGTCAATGGGTACATGCACGATAACATCTCCACGCGTGTGGGTTGGAAGATGAGCTATGGAAGATGAGCTATGAGCTATGGTGCCCTACTAATCACCGCCAACTTTTTCCATCCCAGAGTCTCAGAGTCAATGGGTACATGCACGATAACATCTCCACGCGTGTGGGTTGGAAGATGAGCTATGGAAGATGAGCTATGAGCTATGGTGCCCTACTAATCACCGCTAACTTTTTCCATCCCAGAGTCTTAGAGTCAATGGGTACATGCACGATAACATCTCCACGCGTGTGGGTTGGAAGATGAGCTATGGAAGATGAGCTATGAGCTATGGTGCCCTACTAATCACCGCCAACTTTTTCCATCCCAGAGTCTCAGAGTCAATGGGTACATGCACGATAATATCTCCACGCGTGTGGGTTGGAAGATGAGCTATGGAAACCTTCAAAATTGCCCTACTAATCACCGCCAACTTTTTCCATCCCAGAGTCTTAGAGTCAATGGGTACATGCACGATAACATCTCCACGCGTGTGGGTTGGAAGATGAGTTATGGAAGATGAGCTATGAGCTATGGTGCACTACTAATCACCGCCAACTTTTTCCATCCCAGAGTCTCAGAGTCAATGGGTACATGCACGATAACATCTCCACGCGTGTGGGTTGGAAGATGAGCTATGGAAACCTTCAAAATTGCCCTACTAATCACCGCCAACTTTTTCCATCCCAGAGTCTTAGAGTCAATGGGTACATGCACGATAACATCTCCACGCGTGTGGGTTGGAAGATGAGCTATGGAAACCTTCAAAATTGCCCTACTAATCACCGCCAACTTTTGCCATCCCAGAGTCTCAGAGTCAATTGGTACATGCACGATAACATCTCCACGCGTGTGGGTTGGAAGATGAGCTATGGAAGATCAGCTATGAGCTATGGTGCCCTACTAATCACCGCCAACTTTTTCCATCCCAGAGTCTTAGAGTCAATAGGTACATGCACGATAACATCTCCACCCGTGTGGGTTGGAAGATAAGCTATGGAAGATGAGCTATGAGCTATGGTGCCCTACTAATCACCGCCAACTTTTTCCATCCCAGAGTCTTAGAGTCAGTGGGTACATGCACGATAACATCTCCACGCGTGTGGGTTGGAAGATGAGCTATGGAAACCTTCAAAATTGCCCTACTAATCACCGCCAACTTTTTCCATCCCAGAGTCTCAGAGTCAATGGGTACATGCACGATAACATCTCCACGCGTGTGGGTTGGAAGATGAGCTATGGAAGATGAGCTATGAGCTATGGTGCCCTACTAATCACCGCCAACTTTTTCCATCCCAGAGTCTCAGAGTCAATGGGTACATGCACGATAACATCTCCACGCGTGTGGGTTGGAAGATGAGCTATGGAAGATGAGCTATGAGCTATGGTGCCCTACTAATCACCGCCAACTTTTTCCATCCCAGAGTCTTAGAGTCAATGGGTACATGCACGATAACATCTCCACGCGTGTGGGTTGGAAGATGAGCTATGGAAACCTTCAAAATTGCCCTACTAATCACCGCCAACTTTTTCAATCCCAGAGTCTCAGAGTCAATGGGTACATGCACGAAAACATCTCCACGCGTGTGGGTTGGAAAATGAGCTATGAGCTATGGTGCCCTATTAATCACCGCCAACTTTTTCCATCCCAGAGTCTTAGAGTCAATGGGTACATGCACGATAACATCACCACCCGTGTGGGTTGGAAGATGAGCTATGGAAACCTTCAAAATTGCCCTACTAATCACCGCCAACTTTTTCCATCCCAGAGTCTTAGAGTCAATGGGTACATGCACGATAACATCTCCACGCGTGTGGGTTGGAAGATGAGCTATGGAAACCTTCAAAATTGCCCTACTAATCACCGCCAACTTTTTCCATCCCAGAGTCTCAGAGTCAATGGGTACATGCACGAAAACATCTCCACGCGTGTGGGTTGGAAAATGAGCTATGAGCTATGGTGCCCTACTAATCACCGCCAACTTTTTCCATCCCAGAGTCTCAGAGTCAATGGGTACATGCACGATAACATCACCGCCCGTGTGGATTGGAAGATGAGCTATGGAAGCGTTCAAAATTGCCCTACTGACCACAGCCAACTTTTTCCATCCCAGAGTCTCAGAGTCAATGGGTACATGCACGATAATATCTCCACGCGTGTGGGTTGGAAGATGAGCTATGGAAGATGAGCTATGAGCTATGGTGCCCTACTAATCACCGCCAACTTTTTCCATCCCAGAGTCTTAGAGTCAATGGGTACATGCACGATAACATCACCACCCGTGTGGCTTGGAAGATGAGCTATGGAAGATGAGCTATGGAAGATGAGCTATGAGCTATGGTGCCCTACTAATCACCGCCAACTTTTTCCATCCCAGAGTCTCAGAGTCAATGGGTACATGCACGATAACATCTCCACGCGTGTGGGTTGGAAAATGAGCTATGGAAGATGAGCTATGAGCTATGGTGCCCTACTAATCACCGCCAACTTTTTCCATCCCAGAGTCTTAGAGTCAATGGGTACATGCACGATAACATCTCCACGCGTGTGGGTTGGAAGATGAGCTATGGAAACCTTCAAAATTGCCCTACTAATCACCGCCAACTTTTTCCATCCCAGAGTCTCAGAGTCAATGGGTACATGCACGATAACATCACCACGCGTGTGGGTTGGAAGATGAGCTATGGAAGATGAGCTATGAGCTATGGTGCCCTACTAATCACCGCCAACTTTTTCCATCCCAGAGTCTCAGAGTCAATGGGTACATGCACGATAACATCTCCACGCGTGTGGGTTGGAAGATGAGCTATGGAAACCTTAAAAATTGCCCTGCTGACCACCGCCAACTTTTTCCATCCCAGAGTCTTAGAGTCAATGGGTACATGCACGATAACATCTCCACGCATGTGGGTTGGAAGATGAGCTATGGAAGATGAGCTATGAGCTATGGTGCCCTACTAATCACCGCCAACTTTTTCCATCCCAGAGTCTTAGAATCAATGGGTACATGCACGATAATATCTCCACGCGTGTGGGTTGGAAGATGAGCTATGGAAGCGTTCAAAATTGCCCTACTGACCACCGCCAACTTTTTCCATCCCAGAGTCTCAGAGTCAATGGGTACATGCACGATAACATCTCCACGCGTGTGGGTTGGAAGATGAGCTATGGAAGATGAGCTATGAGCTATGGTGCCCTACTAATCACCGCCAACTTTTTCCATCCCAGAGTCTCAGAGTCAATGGGTACATGCACGATAACATCTCCACGCGTGTGGGTTGGAAGATGAGCTATGGAAGATGAGCTATGAGCTATGGTGCCCTACTAATCACCGCCAACTTTTTCCATCCGAGAGTCTTAGAGTCAATAGGTACATGCACGATAACATCTCCACGCGTGTGGGTTGGAAGATGAGCTATGGAAACCTTCAAAATTGTCCTACTAATCACCGCCAACTTTTTCCATCCCAGAGTCTAAGAGTCAGTGGGTACATGCACGATAACATCTCCACGCGTGTGGGTTGGAAGATGAGCTATGGAAGCGTTCAAAATTGCCCTACTGACCACCGCCAACTTTTTCCATCCCAGAGTCTCAGAGTCAATGGGTACATGCACGATAACATCTCCACGCGTGTGGGTTGGAAGATGAGCTATGGAAGATGAGCTATGAGCTATGGTGCCCTACTAATCACCGCCAACTTTTTCCATCCCAGAGTCTCAAAGTCAATGGGTACATGCACGATAACATCTCCACGCGTGTGGGTTGGAAGATGAGCTATGGAAGATGAGCTATGAGCTATGGTGCCCTACTAATCACCGCCAACTTTTTCCATCCCAGAGTCTCAGATTCAATGGGTACATGCACGATAACATCTCCACGCGTGTGGGTTGGAAGATGAGCTATGGAAACCTTAAAAATTGCCCTGCTGACCACCGCCAACTTTTTCCATCCCAGAGTCTTAGAGTCAATGGGTACATGCACGATAACATCTCCACGCGTGTGGGTTGGAAGATGAGCTATGGAAGATGAGCTATGAGCTATGGTGCCCTACTAATCACCGCCAACTTTTTCCATCCCAGAGTCTTAGAGTCAATGGGTACATGCACGATAACATCTCCACGCGTGTGGGTTGGAAGATGAGCTATGGAAGATCAGCTATGAGCTATGGTGCCCTACTAATCACCGCCAACTTTTTCCATCCCAGAGTCTTAGAGTCAATGGGTACATGCACGATAACATCTCCACGCGTGTGGGTTGGAAGATGAGCTATGGAAACCTTCAAAATTGCCCTACTAATCACCGCCAACTTTTTCCATACCAGAGTCTTAGAGTCAGTGGGTACATGCACGATAACATCTCCACGCGTGTGGGTTGGAAGATGAGCTATGGAAGATGAGCTATGAGCTATGGTGCCCTACTAATCACCGCCAACTTTTTCCATCCGAGAGTCTTAGAGTCAATAGGTACATGCACGATAACATCTCCACGCGTGTGGGTTGGAAGATGAGCTATGGAAACCTTCAAAATTGCCCTACTAATCACCGCCAACTTTTTCCATCCCAAAGTCTTAGAGTCAATGGGTACATGCACGATAACATCTCCACGCGTGTGGGTTGGAAGATGAGCTATGGAAGATGAGCTATGAGCTATGGTGCCCTACTAATCACCGCCAACTTTTTCCATCCGAGAGTCTTAGAGTCAATAGGTACATGCACGATAACATCTCCACGCGTGTGGGTTGGAAGATGCGCTATGGAAACCTTCAAAATTGCCCTACTAATCACCGCCAACTTTTTCCATCCCAGAGTCTTAGAGTCAATGGGTACATGCACGATAACATCTCCACGCGTGTGGGTTGGAAGATGAGCTATGGAAACCTTCAAAATTGCCCTACTAATCACCGCCAACTTTTTCCATCCCAGAGTCTTAGAGTCAATGGGTACATGCACGATAACATCTCCACGCGTGTGGGTTGGAAGATGAGCTATGGAAGATGAGCTATGAGCTATGGTGCCCTACTAATCACCGCCAACTTTTTCCATCCCAGAGTCTTAGAGTCAGTGGGTACATGCACGATAACATCTCCACGCGTGTGGGTTGGAAGATGAGCTATGGAAGCGTTCAAAATTGCCCTACAGAGTCTCAGAGTCAATGGGTACATGCACGATAACATCTCCACGCGTGTGGGTTGGAAGATGAGCTATGGAAACCTTCAAAATTGCCCTACTAATCACCGCCAACTTTTTCCATCCCAGAGTCTCAGAGTCAATGGGTACATGCACGATAACATCTCCACGCGTGTGGGTTGGAAGATGAGCTATGGAAGATGAGCTATGAGCTATGGTGCCCTACTAATCACCGCCAACTTTTTCCATCCCAGAGTCTTAGAGTCAATGGGTACATGCACGATAATATCTCCACGCGTGTGGGTTGGAAGATGAGCAATGGAAGATGAGCTATGAGCTATGGTGCCCTACTAATCACCGCCAACTTTTTCCATCCCAGAGTCTTAGAGTCAGTGGGTACATGCACGATAACATCTCCACGCGTGTGGGTTGGAAGATGAGCTATGGAAACCTTCAAAATTGCCCTACTAATCACCGCCAACTTTTTCCATCCCAGAGTCTCAGAGTCAATGGGTACATGCACGATAACATCTCCACGCGTGTGGGTTGGAAAATGAGCTATGGAAGATGAGCTTTGAGCTATGGTGCCCTACTAATCACCGCCAACTTTTGCCATCCCAGAGTCTCAGAGTCAATGGGTACATGCACGATAACATCTCCACGCGTGTGGGTTGGAAGATGAGCTATGGAAGATCAGCTATGAGCTATGGTGCCCTACTAATCACCGCCAACTTTTTCCATCCCAGAGTCTTAGAGTCAGTGGGTACATGCACGATAACATCTCCACGCGTGTGGGTTGGAAGATGAGCTATGGAAGATGAGCTATGAGCTATGGTGCCCTACTACTCAACGCCAACTTTTTCCATCCCAGAGTCTCAGAGTCAATGGGTACATGCACGATAACATCACCACCCGTGTGGGTTGGAAGATGAGCTATGAGCTATGGTGCCCTACTAATCACCGCCAACTTTTTCCATCCCAGAGTCTTAGAGTCAGTGGGTACATGCACGATAACATCTCCACGCGTGTGGGTTGGAAGATGAGCTATGGAAACCTTCAAAATTGCCCTACTAATCACCGCCAACTTTTTCCATCCCAGAGTCTCAGAGTCAATGGGTACATGCACGATAACATCTCCACGCGTGTGGGTTGGAAGATGAGCTATGGAAGATGAGCTATGAGCTATGGTGCCCTACTAATCACCGCCAACTTTTTCCATCCCAGAGTCATAGAGTCAATGGGTACATGCACGATAACATCTCCACGCGTGTGGGTTGGAAGATGAGCTATGGAAGATGAGCTATGAGCTATGGTGCCCTACTAATCACCGCCAACTTTTTCCATCCCAGAGTCTTAGAGTCAATGGGTACATGCACGATAACATCTCCACGCGTGTGGGTTGGAAGATGAGCTATGGAAACCTTCAAAATTGCCCTACTAATCACCGCCAACTTTTTCCATCCCAGAGTCTCAGAGTCAATGGGTACATGCACGAAAACATCTCCACGCGTGTGGGTTGGAAAATGAGCTATGGAAGATGAGCTATGAGCTATGGTGCCCTACTAATCACCGCCAACTTTTGCCATCCCAGAGTCTCAGAGTCAATGGGTACATGCACGATAATATCTCCACGCGTGTGGGTTGGAAGATGAGCTATGGAAGATGAGCTATGAGCTATGGTGCCCTACTAATCACCGCCAACTTTTTCCATCCCAGAGTCTTAGAGTCAATGGGTACATGCACGATAACATCTCCACGCTTGTGGGTTGGAAGATGAGCTATGGAAGATGAGCTATGGAAGATGAGCTATGAGCTATGGTGCCCTACTAATCACCGCCAACTTTTTCCATCCCAGAGTCTCAGAGTCAATGGGTACATGCACGATAACATCTCCACGCGTGTGGGTTGGAAGATGAGCTATGGAAACCTTCAAAATTGCCCTACTAATCACCGCCAACTTTTTCCATCCCAGAGTCTTAGAGTCAATGGGTACATGCACGATAACATCTCCACGCGTGTGGGTTGGAAGATGAGCTATGGAAACCTTCAAAATTGCCCTACTAATCACCGCCAACTTTTTCCATCCCAGAGTCTCAGAGTCAGTGGGTACATGCACGATAACATCTCCACGCGTGTGGGTTGGAAGATGAGCTATGGAAACCTTCAAAATTGCCCTACTGACCACGGCCAACTTTTTCCATCCCAGAGTCTTAGAGTCAATAGGTACATGCACGATAACATCTCCACGCGTGTGGGTTGGAAGATGAGTTATGGAAGATGAGCTATGAGCTATGGTGCCCTACTAATCACCGCCAACTTTTTCCATCCCAGAGTCTCAGAGTCAATGGGTACATGCACGATAACATCTCCACGCGTGTGGGTTGGAAGATGAGCTATGGAAGATGAGCTATGGTGCCCTACTAATCACCGCCAACTTTTTCCATCCCAGAGTCTCAGAGTCAATGGGTACATGCACGATAACATCTCCACTCGTGTGGCTTGGAAGATGAGCTATGGAAGATGAGCTATGAGCTATGGTGCCCTACTAATCACCGCCAACTTTTGCCATCCCAGAGTCTCAGAGTCAATGGGTACATGCACGATAATATCTCCACGCGTGTGGGTTGGAAGATGAGCTATGGAAACCTTCAAAATTGCCCTACTGACCACGGCCAACTTTTTCCATCCCAGAGTCTCAGAGTCAATGGGTACATGCACGATAACATCTCCACGCGTGTGGGTTGGAAGATGAGCAATGGAAAATGAGCTATGGAAGATGAGCTATGAGCTATGGTGCCCTACTAATCACCGCCAACTTTTTCCATCCCAGAGTCTAAGAGTCAGTGGCTACATGCACGATAACATCTCCACGCGTGTGGGTTGGAAGATGAGCTATGGAAACCTTCAAAATTGCCCTACTAATCACCGCCAACTTTTTCCATCCCAGAGTCTTAGAGTCAATGGGTACATGCACGATAACATCTCCACGCGTGTGGGTTGGAAGATGAGCTATGGAAGATGAGCTATGGAAGATGAGCTATGGTGCCCTACTAATCACCGCCAACTTTTTCCATCCCAGAGTCTTAGAGTCAGTGGCTACATGCACGATAACATCTCCACGCGTGTGAGTTGGAAGATGAGCTATGGAAACCTTCAAAATTGCCCTACTAATCACCGCCAACTTTTTCCATCCCAGAGTCTCAGTGTCAATGGGTACATGCACGATAACATCTCCACGCGTGTGGGTTGGAAGATGAGCTATGGAAGATGAGCTATGAGCTATGGTGCCCTACTAATCACCGCCAGCTTTTTCCATCCCAGAGTCTCAGAGTCAATGGGTACATGCACGATAACATCTCCACGCGTGTGGGTTGGAAGATGAGCTATGGAAGATGAGCTATGAGCTATGGTGCCCTACTAATCACCGCCAACTTTTTCCATCCCAGAGTCTCAGAGTCAATGGGTACATGCACGATAACATCTCCACGCGTGTGGGTTGGAAGATGAGCTATGGAAACCTTCAAAATTGCCCTACTAATCACCGCCAACTTTTTCCATCCCAGAGTCTTAGAGTCAGTGGGTACATGCACGATAACATCTCCACCCGTGTGGGTTGGAAGATGAGCTATGGAAACCTTCAAAATTGCCCTACTGACCACGGCCAACTTTTTCCATCCGAGAGTCTTAGAGTCAATAGGTACATGCACGATAACATCTCCACGCGTGTGGGTTGGAAGATGAGCTATGGAAGATGAGCTATGAGCTATGGTGCCCTACTAATCACCGCCAACTTTTTCCATCCCAGAGTCTTAGAGTCAATGGGTACATGCACGATAATATCTCCACGCGTGTGGGTTGGAAGATGAGCTATGGAAACCTTCAAAATTGCCCTACTAATCACCGCCAACTTTTTCCATCCCAGAGTCTTAGAGTCAATGGGTACATGCACGATAACATCTCCACGCGTGTGGGTTGGAAGATGAGCTATGGAAGATGAGCTATGGAAGATGAGCTATGGAAGATGAGCTATGAGCTATGGTGCCCTACTAATCACCGCCAACTTTTTCCATCCCAGAGTCTTAGAGTCAGTGGCTACATGCACGATAACATCTCCACGCGTGTGGGTTGGAAGATGAGCTATGGAAACCTTCAAAATTGCCCTACTAATCACCGCCAACTTTTTCCATCCCAGAGTCTCAGAGTCAATGGGTACATGCACGATAACATCTCCACGCGTGTGGGTTGGAAGATGAGCTATGGAAGATGAGCTATGAGCTATGGTGCCCTACTAATCACCGCCAACTTTTTCCATCCCAGAGTCTCAGAGTCAATGGGTTACATGCACGATAACATCTCCACGCGTGTGGGGTTGGAAGATGAGCTATGGAAACCTTCAAAATTGCCCTACTAATCACCGCCAACTTTTTCCATCCCAGAGTCTTAGAGTCAGTGGGTACATGCACGATACATCTCCACGCGTGTGGGTTGGAAGATGAGCTATGGAAACCTTCAAAATTGCCCTACTGACCACGGCCAACTTTTTCCATCCCAGAGTCTTAGAGTCAATAGGTACATGCACGATAACATCTCCACGCGTGTGGGTTGGAAGATGAGTTATGGAAGATGAGCTATGAGCTATGGTGCCCTACTAATCACCGCCAACTTTTTCCATCCAGAGTCTCAGAGTCAATGGGTACATGCACGATAACATCTCCACGCGTGTGGGTTGGAAGATGAGCTATGGAAGATGAGCTATGAGCTATGGTGTCCTACTAATCACAGCCAACTTTTGCCATCCCAGAGTCTCAGAGTCAATGGGTACATGCACGATAATATCTCCACGCGTGTGGGTTGGAAGATGAGCTATGGAAACCTTCAAAATTGCCCTACTGACCACGGCCAACTTTTTTCCATCCCAGAGTCTCAGAGTCAATGGGTACATGCACGATAACATCTCCACGCGTGTGGGTTGGAAGATGAGCTATGGAAAATGAGCTATGGAAGATGAGCTATGAGCTATGGTGCCCTACTAATCACCGCCACTTTTTCCATCCCAGAGTCTTAGAGTCAATGGGTACATGCACGATAACATCTCCACGCGTGTGGGTTGGAAGATGAGCTATGGAAACCTTCAAAATTGCCCTACTAATCACCGCCAACTTTTTCCATCCCAGAGTCTCAGAGTCAATGGGTACATGCACGAAAACATCTCCACGCGTGTGGGTTGGAAAATGAGCTATGGAAGATGAGCTATGAGCTATGGTGCCCTACTAATCACCGCCAACTTTTGCCATCCCAGAGTCTCAGAGTCAATGGGTACATGCACGATAATATCTCCACGCGTGTGGGTTGGAAGATGAGCTATGGAAGATGAGCTATGAGCTATGTGCCCCTACTAATCACCGCCAACTTTTTTCCATCCCAGAGTCTTAGAGTCAATGGGTACATGCACGATAACATCTCCACGCGTGTGGGTTGGAAGATGAGCTATGGAAGATGAGCTATGAGCTATGGTGCCCTACTAATCACCGCCAACTTTTTCCATCCCAGAGTCTCAGAGTCAATGGGTACATGCACGATAACATCTCCCACGCGTGTGGGTTGGAAGATGAGCTATGGATCACTTCAAAATTGCCCTACTAATCACCGCCAACTTTTTCCATCCCAGAGTCTTAGAGTCAATGGGTACATGCACGATAACATCTCCACGCGTGTGGGTTGGAAGATGAGCTATGGAAACCTTCAAAATTGCCCTACTAATCACCGCCAACTTTTTCCATCCCAGAGTCTTAGAGTCAGTGGGTACATGCACGATAACATCTCCACGCGTGTGGGTTGGAAGATGAGCTATGGAAACCTTCAAAATTGCCCTACTGACCACGGCCAACTTTTTCCATCCCAGAGTCTTAGAGTCAATAGGTACATGCACGATAACATCTCCACGCGTGTGGGTTGGAAGATGAGTTATGGAAGATGAGCTATGAGCTATGGTGCCCTACTAATCACCGCCAACTTTTTCCATCCCAGAGTCTCAGAGTCAATGGGTACATGCACGATAACATCTCCACGCGTGTGGGTTGGAAGATGAGCTATGGAAGATGAGCTATGGAAGATGAGCTATGGTGCCCTACTAATCACCGCCAACTTTTTCCATCCCAGAGTCTCAGAGTCAATGGGTACATGCACGATAACATCTCCACGCGTGTGGGTTGGAAGATGAGCTATGGAAGATGAGCTATGAGCTATGGTGCCCTACTAATCACCGCCAACTTTTGCCATCCCATAGTCTCAGAGTCAATGGGTACATGCACGATAACATCTCCACGCGTGTGGGTTGGAAGATGAGCTATGGAAGATGAGCTATGAGCTATGGTGCCCTACTAATCACCGCCAACTTTTTCCATCCCAGAGTCTCAGAGTCAATGGGTACATGCACGATAACATCTCCACGCGTGTGGGTTGGAAGATGAGCAATGGAAACCTTCAAAATTGCCCTACTAATCACCGCCAACTTTTTCCATCCCAGAGTCTTAGAGTCAGTGGGTACATGCACGATAACATCTCCACCCGTGTGGGTTGGAAGATGAGCTATGGAAACCTTCAAAATTTCCCTACTGACCACGGCCAACTTTTTCCATCCCAGAGTCTCAGAGTCAATGGGTACATGCACGATAACATCTCCACGCGTGTGGGTTGGAAGATGAGCTATGGAAAATGAGCTATGGAAGATGAGCTATGAGCTATGGTGCCCTACTAATCACCGCCAACTTTTTCCATCCCAGAGTCTTAGAGTCAATTGGTACATGCACGATAACATCTCCACGCGTGTGGGTTGGAAGATGAGCTATGGAAGATGAGCTATGGAAGATGAGCTATGGAAGATGAGCTATGGTGCCCTACTAATCACCGCCAACTTTTTCCATCCCAGAGTCTTAGAGTCAGTGGCTACATGCACGATAACATCTCCACGCGTGTGGGTTGGAAGATGAGCTATGGAAACCTTCAAAATTGCCCTACTAATCACCGCCAACTTTTTCCATCCCAGAGTCTCAGTGTCAATGGGTACATGCACGATAACATCTCCACGCGTGTGGGTTGGAAGATGAGCTATGGAAGATGAGCTATGAGCTATGGTGCCCTACTAATCACCGCCAACTTTTTCCATCCCAGAGTCTCAGAGTCAATGGGTACATGCACGATAACATCTCCACGCGTGTGGGTTGGAAGATGAGCTATGGAAGATGAGCTATGAGCTATGGTGCCCTACTAATCACCGCCAACTTTTTCCATCCCAGAGTCTCAGAGTCAATGGGTACATGCACGATAACATCTCCACGCGTGTGGGTTGGAAGATGAGCTATGGAAACCTTCAAAATTGCCCTACTAATCACCGCCAACTTTTTCCATCCCAGAGTCTTAGAGTCAGTGGGTACATGCACGATAACATCTCCACCCGTGTGGGTTGGAAGATGAGCTATGGAAACCTTCAAAATTGCCCTACTGACCACGGCCAACTTTTTCCATCCGAGAGTCTTAGAGTCAATAGGTACATGCACGATAACATCTCCACGCGTGTGGGTTGGAAGATGAGCTATGGAAGATGAGCTATGAGCTATGGTGCCCTACTAATCACCGCCAACTTTTTCCATCCCAGAGTCTTAGAGTCAATGGGTACATGCACGATAATATCTCCACGCGTGTGGGTTGGAAGATGAGCTATGGAAACCTTCAAAATTGCCCTACTAATCACCGCCAACTTTTTCCATCCCAGAGTCTTAGAGTCAATGGGTACATGCACGATAACATCTCCACACGTGTGGGTTGGAAGATGAGCTATGGAAGATGAGCTATGGAAGATGAGCTATGAGCTATGGTGCCCTACTAATCACCGCCAACTTTTTCCATCCCAGAGTCTTAGAGTCAGTGGCTACATGCACGATAACATCTCCACGCGTGTGGGTTGGAAGATGAGCTATGGAAGATGAGCTATGAGCTATGGTGCCCTACTAATCACCGCCAACTTTTTCCATCCCAGAGTCTCAGAGTCAATGGGTACATGCACGATAACATCTCCACGCGTGTGGGTTGGAAGATGAGCTATGGAAGATGAGCTATGAGCTATGGTGCCCTACTAATCACCGCCAACTTTTTCCATCCCAGAGTCTCAGAGTCAATGGGTACATGTACGATAACATCTCCACGCGTGTGGGTTGGAAGATGAGCTATGGAAGATGAGCTATGGAAGATGAGCTATGAGCTATGGTGCCCTACTAATCACCGCCAACTTTTTCCATCCCAGAGTCTTAGAGTCAGTGGCTACATGCACGATAACATCTCCACGCGTGTGGGTTGGAAAATGAGCTATGGAAACCTTCAAAATTGCCCTACTAATCACCGCCAACTTTTTCCATCCCAGAGTCTTAGAGTCAATGGGTACATGCACGATAATATCTCCACGCGTGTGGGTTGGAAGATGAGCTATGGAAACCTTCAAAATTGCCCTACTAATCACCGCCAACTTTTTCCATCCCAGAGTCTTAGAGTCAATGGGTACATGCACGATAACATCTCCACGCGTGTGGGTTGGAAGATGAGCTATGGAAACCTTCAAAATTGCCCTACTAATCACCGCCAACTTCTTCCATCCCAGAGTCTCAGAGTCAATGGGTACATGTACGATAACATCACCGCCCGTGTGGATTGGAAGATGAGCTATGGAAGATGAGCTATGGAAGATGAGCTATGAGCTATGGTGCCCTACTAATCACCGCCAACTTTTTCCATCCCAGAGTCTTAGAGTCAATGGGTACATGCACGATAATATCTCCACGCGTGTGGGTTGGAAGATGAGCTATGAGCTATGGTGCCCTACTAATCACCGCCAACTTTTTCCATCCCAGAGTCTTAGAGTCAATGGGTACATGCACGATAACATCTCCACGCGTGTGGGTTGGAAGATGAGCTATGGAAACCTTCAAAATTGCCCTACTAATCACCGCCAACTTTTTCCATCCCAGAGTCTTAGAGTCAATGGGTACATGCACGATAACATCTCCACGCGTGTGGGTTGGAAGATGAGCTATGGAAAATGAGCTATGGAAGATGAGCTATGGAAGATGAGCTATGAGCTATGGTGCCCTACTAATCACCGCCAACTTTTTCCATCCCAGAGTCTTAGAGTCAGTGGCTACATGCACGATAACATCTCCACGCGTGTGGGTTGGAAGATGAGCTATGGAAACCTTCAAAATTGCCCTACTAATCACCGCCAACTTTTTCCATCCCAGAGTCTCAGAGTCAATGGGTACATGCACGATAACATCTCTACGCGTGTGGGTTGGAAGATGAGCTATGGAAGATGAGCTATGAGCTATGGTGCCCTACTAATCACCGCCAACTTTTTCCATCCCAGAGTCTCAGAGTCAATGGGTACATGCACGATAACATCTCCACGCGTGTGGGTTGGAAGATGAGCTATGGAAGATGAGCTATGGAAGATGAGCTATGAGCTATGGTGCCCTACTAATCACCGCCAACTTTTTCCATCCCAGAGTCTCAGAGTCAATGGGTACATGCACGATAACATCTCCACGCGTGTGGGTTGGAAGATGAGCTATGGAAGATGAGCTATGAGCTATGGTGCCCTACTAATCACCGCCAACTTTTTCCATCCCAGAGTCTTAGAGTCAATGGGTACATGCACGATAACATCACCACCCGTGTGGGTTGGAAGATGAGCTATGGAAGATGAGCTATGGAAGATGAGCTATGAGCTATGGTGCCCTACTAATCACCGCCAACTTTTTCCATCCCAGAGTCTCAGAGTCAATGGGTACATGCACGATAACATCTCCACGCGTGTGGGTTGGAAGATGAGCTATGGAAGATGAGCTATGAGCTATGGTGCCCTACTAATCACCGCCAACTTTTTCCATCCCAGAGTCTTAGAGTCAATGGGTACATGCACGATAACATCACCACCCGTGTGGGTTGGAAGATGAGCTATGGAAGATGAGCTATGGAAGATGAGCTATGAGCTATGGTGCCCTACTAATCACCGCCAACTTTTTCCATCCCAGAGTCTCAGAGTCAATGGGTACATGCACGATAACATCTCCACGCGTGTGGGTTGGAAGATGAGCTATGGAAGATGAGCTATGAGCTATGGTGCCCTACTAATCACCGCCAACTTTTTCCATCCCAGAGTCTCAGAGTCAATGGGTACATGCACGATAACATCTCCACGCGTGTGGGTTGGAAGATGAGCTATGGAAGATGAGCTATGAGCTATGGTGCCCTACTAATCACCGCCAACTTTTTCCATCCCAGAGTCTCAGAGTCAATGGGTACATGCACGATAACATCTCCACGCGTGTGGGTTGGAAGATGAGCTATGGAAACCTTAAAAATTGCCCTGCTGACCACCGCCAACTATTTCCATCCCAGAGTCTTAGAGTCAATGGGTACATGCACGATAACATCTCCACGCGTGTGGGTTGGAAGATGAGCTATGGAAACCTTCAAAATTGCCCTACTAATCACCGCCAACTTTTTCCATCCCAGAGTCTCAGAGTCAATGGGTACATGCACGATAACATCTCCACGCGTGTGGGTTGGAAAATGAGCTATGGAAGATGAGCTTTGAGCTATGGTGCCCTACTAATCACCGCCAACTTTTGCCCTCCCAGAGTCTCAGAGTCAATGGGTACATGCACGATAACATCTCCACGCGTGTGGGTTGGAAGATGAGCTATGGAAGATGAGCTATGAGCTATGGTGCCCTACTAATCACCGCCAACTTTTTCCATCCCAGAGTCTTAGAGTCAATGGGTACATGCACGATAACAACTCCACGCGTGTGGGTTGGAAGATGAGCTATGGAAACCTTCAAAATTGCCCTACTAATCACCGCCAACTTTTTCCATCCCAGAGTCTCAGAGTCAATGGGTACATGCACGATAACATCTCCACGCGTGTGGGTTGGAAGATGAGCTATGGAAACCTTCAAAATTGCCCTACTAATCACCGCCAACTTTTTCCATCCCAGAGTCTTAGAGTCAATGGGTACATGCACGATAACATCTCCACGCGTGTGGGTTGGAAGATGAGCTATGGAAGATGAGCTATGAGCTATGGTGCCCTACTAATCACCGCCACCTTTTTCTTCCCAGAGTCTTAGAGTCAGTGGGTACATGCACGATAACATCTCCACGCGTGTGGGTTGGAAGATGAGCTATGGAAGATGAGCTATGGAAGATGAGCTATGAGCTATGGTGCCCTACTAATCACCGCCAACTTTTTCCATCCCAGAGTCTCAGAGTCAATGGGTACATGCACGATAACATCTCCACCCGTGTGGGTTGGAAGATGAGCTATGGAAACCTTCAAAATTGCCCTACTAATCACCGCCAACTTTTTCCATCCCAGAGTCTTAGAGTCAATGGGTACATGCACGATAACATCTCCACGCGTGTGGGTTGGAAAATGAGCTATGGAAGATGAGCTATGAGCTATGGTGCCCTACTAATCACCGCCAACTTTTTCCATCCCAGAGTCTTAGAGTCAGTGGGTACATGCACGATAACATCTCGACGCGTGTGGGTTGGAAGATGAGCTATGGAAGATGAGCTATGAGCTATGGTGCCCTACTACTCAACGCCAACTTTTTCCATCCGAGAGTCTTAGTGTCAATGGGTACATGCACGATAACATCTCCACGCGTGTGGGTTGGAAGATGAGCTATGAGCTATGGTGCCCTACTAATCACCGCCAACTTTTTCCATCCCAGAGTCTTAGAGTCAATGGGTACATGCACGATAACATCTCCACGCGTGTGGGTTGGAAGATGAGCTATGGAAACCTTCACAATTGCCCTACTAATCACCGCCAACTTTTTCCATCCCAGAGTCTTAGAGTCAATGGGTACATGCACGATAACATCTCCACGCGTGTGGGTTGGAAGATGAGCTATGGAAACCTTCAAAATTGCCCTACTAATCACCGCCAACTTTTTCCATCCCAGAGTCTTAGAGTCAATAGGTACATGCACGATAACATCTCCACGCGTGTGGGTTGGAAGATGAGCTATGAGCTATGGTGCCCTACTAATCACCGCCAACTTTTTCCATCCCAGAGTCTTAGAGTCAGTGGGTACATGCACGATAACATCTCCACACGTGTGGGTTGGAAGATGAGCTATGGAAGCGTTCAAAATTGCCCTACTGACCACCGCCAACTTTTTCCATCCCAGAGTCTCAGAGTCAATGGGTACATGCACGATAACATCTCCACGCGTGTGGGTTGGAAGATGAGCTATGGAAGATGAGCTATGAGCTATAGTGCCCTACTAATCACCGCCAACTTTTTCCATCCCAGAGTCTTAGAGTCAGTGGGTACATGCACGATAACATCTCCACGCGTGTGGGTTGGAAGATGAGCTATGGAAACCTTCAAAATTGCCCTACTAATCACCGCCAACTTTTTCCATCCCAGAGTCTCAGAGTCAATGGGTACATGCACGAAAACATCTCCACGCGTGTGGGTTGGAAAATGAGCTATGGAAGATGAGCTATGAGCTATGGTGCCCTACTACTCAACGCCAACTTTTTCCATCCCAGAGTCTCAGAGTCAATGGGTACATGCACGATAACATCTCCACGCGTGTGGGTTGGAAAATGAGCTATGGAAGATGAGCTATGAGCTATGGTGCCCTACTACTCAACGCCAACTTTTTCCATCCGAGAGTCTTAGAGTCAATGGGTACATGCACGATAACATCTCCACGCGTGTGGGTTGGAAGATGAGCTATGAGCTATGGTGCCCTACTAATCACCGCCAACTTTTTCCATCCCAGAGTCTTAGAGTCAATGGGTACATGCACGATAACATCTCCACGCGTGTGGGTTGGAAGATGAGCTATGGAAACCTTCACAATTGCCCTACTAATCACCGCCAACTTTTTCCATCCCAGAGTCTTAGAGTCAATGGGTACATGCACGATAACATCTCCACGCGTGTGGGTTGGAAGATGAGCTATGGAAACCTTCAAAATTGCCCTACTAATCACCGCCAACTTTTTCCATCCCAGAGTCTTAGAGTCAATAGGTACATGCACGATAACATCTCCACGCGTGTGGGTTGGAAGATGAGCTATGAGCTATGGTGCCCTACTAATCACCGCCAACTTTTTCCATCCCAGAGTCTTAGAGTCAGTGGGTACATGCACGATAACATCTCCACACGTGTGGGTTGGAAGATGAGCTATGGAAGCGTTCAAAATTGCCCTACTGACCACCGCCAACTTTTTCCATCCCAGAGTCTCAGAGTCAATGGGTACATGCACGATAACATCTCCACGCGTGTGGGTTGGAAGATGAGCTATGGAAGATGAGCTATGAGCTATAGTGCCCTACTAATCACCGCCAACTTTTTCCATCCCAGAGTCTTAGAGTCAGTGAGTACATGCACGATAACATCTCCACGCGTGTGGGTTGGAAGATGAGCTATGGAAACCTTCAAAATTGCCCTACTAATCACCGCCAACTTTTTCCATCCCAGAGTCTCAGAGTCAATGGGTACATGCACGAAAACATCTCCACGCGTGTGGGTTGGAAAATGAGCTATGGAAGATGAGCTATGAGCTATGGTGCCCTACTACTCAACGCCAACTTTTTCCATCCCAGAGTCTCAGAGTCAATGGGTACATGCACGATAACATCTCCACGCGTGTGGGTTGGAAGATGAGCTATGGAAGATGAGCTATGAGCTATGGTACCCTACTAATCACCGCCAACTTTTTCCATCCCAGAGTCTCAGAGTCAATGGGTACATGCACGATAACATCTCCACGCGTGTGGGTTGGAAGATGAGCTATGGAAGATGAGCTATGAGCTATGGTGCCCTACTACTCAACGCCAACTTTTTCCATCCGAGAGTCTTAGAGTCAATAGGTACATGCACGATAACATCTCCACGCGTGTGGGTTGGAAGATGAGCTATGGAAGATGAGCTATGAGCTATGGTGCCCTACTAATCACCGCCAACTTTTTCCATCCCAGAGTCTTAGAGTCAATGGGTACATTTACGATAACATCTCCACGCGTGTGGGTTGGAAGATGAGCTATGGAAACCTTCAAAATTGCCCTACTAATCACCGCCAACTTTTTCCATCCCAGAGTCTTAGAGTCAGTGGCTACATGCACGATAACATCTCCACGCGTGTGGGTTGGAAGATGAGCTATGAGCTATGGTGCCCTACTAATCACCGCCAACTTTTTCCATCCCAGAGTCTCAGAGTCAATGGGTACATGCACGATAACATCACCACCCGTGTGGGTTGGAAGATGAGCTATGGAAACCTTCAAAATTGCCCTACTAATCACCGCCAACTTTTTCCATCCCAGAGTCTTAGAGTCAGTGGGTACATGCACGATAACATCTCCACGCGTGTGGGTTGGAAGATGAGCTATGAGCTATGGTGCCCTACTAATCACCGCCAACTTTTTCCATCCCAGAGTCTCAGAGTCAATGGGTACATGCACGATAACATCACCACCCGTGTGGGTTGGAAGATGAGCTATGGAAACCTTCAAAATTGCCCTACTAATCACCGCCAACTTTTTCCATCCCAGAGTCTTAGAGTCAGTGGCTACATGCACGATAACATCTCCACGCGTGTTGGTTGGAAGATGAGCTATGGAAGATGAGCTATGAGCTATGGTGCCCTACTAATCACCGCCAACTTTTTCCATCCCAGAGTCTTGGAGTCAATGGGTACATGCACGATAACATCTCCACGCGTGTGGGTTGGAAAATGAGCTATGGAAGATGAGCTATGAGCTATGGTGCCCTACTAATCACCGCCAACTTTTTCCATCCCAGAGTCTTAGAGTCAGTGGGTACATGCACGATAACATCTCGACGCGTGTGGGTTGGAAGATGAGCTATGGAAGATGAGCTATGAGCTATGGTGCCCTACTACTCAACGCCAACTTTTTCCATCCGAGAGTCTTAGAGTCAATGGGTACATGCACGATAACATCTCCACGCGTGTGGGTTGGAAGATGAGCTATGGAAGATGAGCTATGAGCTATGGTGCCCTACTAATCACCGCCAACTTTTTCCATCCCAGAGTCTTAGAGTCAATGGGTACATGCACGATAACATCTCCACGCGTGTGGGTTGGAAGATGAGCTATGGAAACCTTCAAAATTGCCCTACTAATCACCGCCAACTTTTTCCATCCCAGAGTCTTAGAGTCAATGGGTACATGCACGATAACATCTCCACGCGTGTGGGTTGGAAGATGAGCTATGGAAACCTTCAAAATTGCCCTACTAATCACCGCCAACTTTTTCCATCCCAGAGTCTCAGAGTCAATGGGTACATGCACGATAACATCTCCACGCGTGTGGGTTGGAAGATGAGCTATGGAAGATAAGCTATGAGCTATGGTGCCCTACTAATCACCGCCAACTTTTTCCATCCCAGAGTCTCAGAGTGAATGGGTACATGCACGATAACATCTCCACGCGTGTGGGTTGGAAGATGAGCTATGGAAGATGAGCTATGAGCTATGGTGCCCTACTAATCACCGCCAACTTTTTCCATCCCAGAGTCTTAGAGTCAGTGGGTACATGCACGATAACATCTCCACGCGTGTGGGTTGGAAGATGAGCTATGGAAGATGAGCTATGAGCTATGGTGCCCTACTACTCAACGCACACTTTTTCCATCCCAGAGTCTTAGAGTCAGTGGGTACATGCACGATAACATCTCCACGCGTGTGGGTTGGAAGATGAGCTATGGAAGCGTTCAAAATTGCCCTACTGACCACCGCCAACTTTTTCCATCCCAGAGTCTCAGAGTCAATGGGTACATGCACGATAACATCTCCACGCGTGTGGGTTGGAAGATGAGCTATGGAAGATGAGCTATGAGCTATGGTGCCCTACTAATCACCGCCAACTTTTTCCATCCCAGAGTCTTAGAGTCAGTGGGTACATGCACGATAACATCTCCACGCGTGTGGGTTGGAAGATGAGCTATGGAAGATGAGCTATGAGCTATGGTGCCCTACTACTCAACGCCAACTTTTTCCATCCCAGAGTCTCAGAGTCAATGGGTACATGCACGATAACATCTCCACGCGTGTGGGTTGGAAGATGAGCTATGGAAGATGAGCTATGAGCTATGGTACCCTACTAATCACCGCCAACTTTTTCCATCCCAGAGTCTCAGAGTCAATGGGTACATGCACGATAACATCTCCACGCGTGTGGGTTGGAAGATGAGCTATGGAAACCTTCAAAATTGCCCTACTAATCACCGCCAACTTTTTCCATCCCAGAGTCTTAGAGTCAATGGGTACATGCACGATAACATCTCCGCGCGTGTGGGTTGGAAGATGAGCTATGGAAACCTTCAAAATTGCCCTACTAATCACCGCCAACTTTTTTCCATCCCAGAGTCTTAGAGTCAATAGGTACATGCACGATAACATCTCCACGCGTGTGGGTTGGAAGATGAGCTATGGAAGATGAGCTATGAGCTATGGTGCCCTACTAATCACCGCCAACTTTTTCCATCCCACAGTCTTAGAGTCAGTGGGTACATGCACGATAACATCTCCACGCGTGTGGGTTGGAAGATGAGCTATGGAAGCGTTCAAAATTGCCCTACTGACCACCGCCAACTTTTTCCATCCCAGAGTCTCAGAGTCAATGGGTACATGCACGATAACATCTCCACGCGTGTGGGTTGGAAGATGATCTATGGAAGATGAGCTATGAGCTATGGTGCCCTACTAATCACCGCCAACTTTTTCCATCCCAGAGTCTCAGAGTCAATGGGTACATGCACGATAACATCTCCACGCGTGTGGGTTGGAAGATGAGCTATGGAAGATGAGCTATGAGCTATGGTGCCCTACTAATCACCGCCAACTTTTTCCATCCCAGAGTCTTAGAGTCAGTGGGTACATGCACGATAACATCTCCACGCGTGTGGGTTGGAAGATGAGCTATGGAAGCGTTCAAAATTGCCCTACTGACCACCGCCAACTTTTTCCATCCCAGAGTCTCAGAGTCAATGGGTACATGCACGATAACATCTCCACGCGTGTGGGTTGGAAGATGAGCTATGGAAGATGAGCTATGAGCTATGGTGCCCTACTACTCAACGCACACTTTTTCCATCCCAGAGTCTTAGAGTCAGTGGGTACATGCACGATAACATCTCCACGCGTGTGGGTTGGAAGATGAGCTATGGAAGCGTTCAAAATTGCCCTACTGACCACCGCCAACTTTTTCCATCCCAGAGTCTCAGAGTCAATGGGTACATGCACGATAACATCTCCACGCGTGTGGGTTGGAAGATGAGCTATGGAAGATGAGCTATGAGCTATGGTGCCCTACTAATCACCGCCAACTTTTTCCATCCCAGAGTCTCAGAGTCAATGGGTACATGCACGATAACATCTCCACGCGTGTGGGTTGGAAGATGAGCTATGGAAGATGAGCTATGAGCTATGGTGCCCTACTAATCACCGCCAACTTTTTCCATCCCAGAGTCTTGGAGTCAATGGGTACATGCACGATAACATCTCCACGCGTGTGGGTTGGAAAATGAGCTATGGAAGATGAGCTGTGAGCTATGGTGCCCTACTAATCACCGCCAACTTTTTCCATCCCAGAGTCTTAGAGTCAGTGGGTACATGCACGATAACATCTCGACGCGTGTGGGTTGGAAGATGAGCTATGAGCTATGGTGCCCTACTACTCAACGCCAACTTTTTCCATCCGAGAGTCTTAGAGTCAATGGGTACATGCACGATAACATCTCCACGCGTGTGGGTTGGAAGATGAGCTATGGAAGATGAGCTATGAGCTATGGTGCCCTACTAATCACCGCCAACTTTTTCCATCCCAGAGTCTTAGAGTCAATGGGTACATGCACGATAACATCTCCACGCGTGTGGGTTGGAAGATGAGCTATGGAAACCTTCAAAATTGCCCTACTAATCACCGCCAACTTTTTCCATCCCAGAGTCTTAGAGTCAATGGGTACATGCACGATAACATCTCCACGCGTGTGGGTTGGAAGATGAGCTATGGAAACCTTCAAAATTGCCCTACTAATCACCGCCAACTTTTTCCATCCCAGAGTCTCAGAGTCAATGGGTACATGCACGATAACATCTCCACGCGTGTGGGTTGGAAGATGAGCTATGGAAGATAAGCTATGAGCTATGGTGCCCTACTAATCACCGCCAACTTTTTCCATCCCAGAGTCTCAGAGTCAATGGGTACATGCACGATAACATCTCCACGCGTGTGGGTTGGAAGATGAGCTATGGAAGATGAGCTATGAGCTATGGGCTATGGTGCCCTACTAATCACCCGCCAACTTTTTCCATCCCAGAGTCTTAGAGTCAGTGGGTACATGCACGATAACATCTCCACGCGTGTGGGTTGGAAGATGAGCTATGGAAGATGAGCTATGAGCTATGGTGCCCTACTACTCAACGCACACTTTTTCCATCCCAGAGTCTTAGAGTCAGTGGGTACATGCACGATAACATCTCCACGCGTGTGGGTTGGAAGATGAGCTATGGAAGCGTTCAAAATTGCCCTACTGACCACCGCCAACTTTTTATCCCAGAGTCTCAGAGTCAATGGGTACATTGCACGATAACATCTCCACGCGTGTGGGTTGGAAGATGAGCTATGGAAGATGAGCTATGAGCTATGGTGCCCTACTAATCACCGCCAACTTTTTCCATCCCAGAGTCTTAGAGTCAGTGGGTACATGCACGATAACATCTCCACGCGTGTGGGTTGGAAGATGAGCTATGGAAGATGAGCTATGAGCTATGGTGCCCTACTACTCAACGCCAACTTTTTCCATCCCAGAGTCTCAGAGTCAATGGGTACATGCACGATAACATCTCCACGCGTGTGGGTTGGAAGATGAGCTATGGAAGATGAGCTATGAGCTATGGTACCCTACTAATCACCGCCAACTTTTTCCATCCCAGAGTCTCAGAGTCAATGGGTACATGCACGATAACATCTCCACGCGTGTGGGTTGGAAGATGAGCTATGGAAACCTTCAAAATTGCCCTACTAATCACCGCCAACTTTTTCCATCCCAGAGTCTTAGAGTCAATGGGTACATGCACGATAACATCTCCACGCGTGTGGGTTGGAAGATGAGCTATGGAAACCTTCAAAATTGCCCTACTAATCACCGCCAACTTTTTCCATCCCAGAGTCTTAGAGTCAATAGGTACATGCACGATAACATCTCCACGCGTGTGGGTTGGAAGATGAGCTATGGAAGATGAGCTATGAGCTATGGTGCCCTACTAATCACCGCCAACTTTTTCCATCCCAGAGTCTTAGAGTCAGTGGGTACATGCACGATAACATCTCCACGCGTGTGGGTTGGAAGATGAGCTATGGAAGCGTTCAAAATTGCCCTACTGACCACCGCCAACTTTTTCCATCCCAGAGTCTCAGAGTCAATGGGTACATGCACGATAACATCTCCACGCGTGTGGGTTGGAAGATGAGATATGGAAGATGAGCTATGAGCTATGGTGCCCTACTAATCACCGCCAACTTTTTCCATCCCAGAGTCTCAGAGTCAATGGGTACATGCACGATAACATCTCCACGCGTGTGGGTTGGAAGATGAGCTATGGAAGATGAGCTATGAGCTATGGTGCCCTACTAATCACCGCCAACTTTTTCCATCCCAGAGTCTTAGAGTCAGTGGGTACATGCACGATAACATCTCCACGCGTGTGGGTTGGAAGATGAGCTATGGAAGCGTTCAAAATTGCCCTACTGACCACCGCCAACTTTTTCCATCCCAGAGTCTCAGAGTCAATGGGTACATGCACGATAACATCTCCACGCGTGTGGGTTGGAAGATGAGCTATGGAAGATGAGCTATGAGCTATGGTGCCCTACTAATCACCGCCAACTTTTTCCATCCCAGAGTCTCAGAGTCAATGGGTACATGCACGATAACATCTCCACGCGTGTGGGTTGGAAGATGAGCTATGGAAGATGAGCTATGGAAGATGAGCTATGGAAGATGAGCTATGAGCTATGGTGCCCTACTAATCACCGCCAACTTTTTCCATCCCAGAGTCTCAGAGTCAATGGGTACATGCACGATAACATCTCCACGCGTGTGGGTTGGAAGATGAGCTATGGAAACCTTCAAAATTGCCCTACTAATCACCGCCAACTTTTTCCATCCCAGAGTCTCAGAGTCAATGGGTACATGCACGAAAACATCTCCACGCGTGTGGGTTGGAAAATGAGCTATGGAAGATGAGCTATGAGCTATGGTGCCCTACTACTCAACGCCAACTTTTTCCATCCCAGAGTCTCAGAGTCAATGGGTACATGCACGATAACATCTCCACGCGTGTGGGTTGGAAGATGAGCTATGGAAGATGAGCTATGAGCTATGGTACCCTACTAATCACCGCCAACTTTTTCCATCCCAGAGTCTCAGAGTCAATGGGTACATGCACGATAACATCTCCACGCGTGTGGGTTGGAAGATGAGCTATGGAAGATGAGCTATGAGCTATGGTGCCCTACTACTCAACGCCAACTTTTTCCATCCGAGAGTCTTAGAGTCAATAGGTACATGCACGATAACATCTCCACGCGTGTGGGTTGGAAGATGAGCTATGGAAGATGAGCTATGAGCTATGGTGCCCTACTAATCACCGCCAACTTTTTCCATCCCAGAGTCTTAGAGTCAATGGGTACATGCACGATAACATCTCCACGCGTGTGGGTTGGAAGATGAGCTATGGCAACCTTCAAAATTGCCCTACTAATCACCGCCAACTTTTTCCATCCCAGAGTCTTAGAGTCAATGGGTACATGCACGATAACATCTCCACGCGTGTGGGTTGGAAGATGAGCTATGGAAACCTTCAAAATTGCCCTACTAATCACCGCCAACTTTTTCCATCCCAGAGTCTTAGAGTCAATAGGTACATGCACGATAACATCTCCACGCGTGTGGGTTGGAAGATGAGCTATGGAAGATGAGCTATGGAAGATGAGCTATGAGCTATGGTGCCCTACTAATCACCGCCAACTTTTTCCATCCCAGAGTCTTAGAGTCAGTGGGTACATGCACGATAACATCTCCACGCGTGTGGGTTGGAAGATGAGCTATGGAAGCGTTCAAAATTGCCCTACTGACCACCGCCAACTTTTTCCATCCCAGAGTCTCAGAGTCAATGGGTACATGCACGATAACATCTCCACGCGTGTGGGTTGGAAGATGAGCTATGGAAGATGAGCTATGAGCTATGGTGCCCTACTAATCACCGCCAACTTTTTCCATCCCAGAGTCTTAGAGTCAGTGGGTACATGCACGATAACATCTCCACGCGTGTGGGTTGGAAGATGAGCTATGGAAACCTTCAAAATTGCCCTACTAATCACCGCCAACTTTTTCCATCCCAGAGTCTTAGAGTCAATGGGTACATGCACGATAATATCTCCACGCGTGTGGGTTGGAAGATGAGCTATGGAAGATGAGCTATGAGCTATGGTGCCCTACTAATCACCGCCAACTTTTTCCATCCCAGAGTCTTAGAGTCAATGGGTACATGCACGATAATATCTCCACGCGTGTGGGTTGGAAGATGAGCTATGGAAGCGTTCAAAATTGACCTACTGACCACCGCCAACTTTTTCCATCCCAGAGTCTCAGAGTCAATGGGTACATGCACGATAACATCTCCACGCGTGTGGGTTGGAAGATGAGCTATGGCAGATGAGCTATGAGCTATGGTGCCCTACTAATCACCGCCAACTTTTTCCATCCCAGAGTCTTAGAGTCAGTGGGTACATGCACGATAACATCTCCACGCGTGTGGGTTGGAAGATGAGCTATGGAAGATGAGCTATGGAAGATGAGCTATGAGCTATGGTGCCCTACTAATCACCGCCAACTTTTTCCATCCCAGAGTCTCAGAGTCAATGGGTACATGCACGATAACATCTCCACGCGTGTGGGTTGGAAGATGAGCTATGGAAGATGAGCTATGAGCTATGGTGCCCTACTAATCACCGCCAACTTTTTCCATCCCAGAGTCTTAGAGTCAATGGGTACATGCACGATAACATCTCCACGCGTGTGGGTTGGAAGATGAGCTATGGAAGATAAGCTATGGAAGATGAGCTATGAGCTAGGGTGCCCTACTAATCACCGCCAACTTTTTCCATCCCAGAGTCTAAGAGTCAATGGGTACATGCACGATAACATCTCCACGCGTGTGGGTTGGAAGATGAGCTATGGAAGATGAGCTATGAGCTATGGTGCCCTACTAATCACCGCCAACTTTTTCCATCCCAGAGTCTTAGAGTCAATGGGTACATGCACGATAACATCTCCACGCGTGTGGGTTGGAAGATGAGCTATGGAAACCTTCAAAATTGCCCTACTAATCACCGCCAACTTTTTCCATCCCAGAGTCTCAGAGTCAATGGGTACATGCACGATAACATCTCCACGCGTGTGGGTGGGAAGATGAGCTATGGAAACCTTCAAAATTGCCCTACTGACCACGGCCAACTTTTTCCATCCGAGAGTCTTAGAGTCAATAGGTACATGCACGATAACATCTCCACGCGTGTGGGTTGGAAGATGAGCTATGGAAGATGAGCTATGAGCTATGGTGCCCTACTAATCACCGCCAACTTAGAGTCAATGGGTACATGCACGATAACATCTCCACCCGTGTGGGTTGGAAGATGAGCTATGGAAACCTTCAAAATTGCCCTACTAATCACCGCCAACTTTTTCCATCCCAGAGTCTCAGAGTCAATGGGTACATACACGATAACATCTCCACGCGTGTGGGTTGGAAGATGAGCTATGGAAGATGAGCTATGAGCTATGGTGCCCTACTAATCACCGCCAACTTTTTCCATCCCAGAGTCTCAGAGTCAATGGGTTCATGCACGATAACATCTCCACGCGTGTGGGTTGGAAGATGAGCTATGGAAGATGAGCTATGGAAGATGAGCTATGAGCTATGGTGCCCTAATAATCACCGCCAACTTTTGCCATCCCAGAGTCTTAGAGTCAGTGGCTACATGCACGATAACATCTCCACGCGTGTGGGTTGGAAGATGAGCTATGGAAGATGAGCTATGAGCTATGGTACCCTACTAATCACCGCCAACTTTTTCCATCCCAGAGTCTCAGAGTCAATGGGTACATGCACGATAACATCTCCACGCGTGTGGGTTGGAAGATGAGCTATGGAAACCTTCAAAATTGCCCTACTAATCACCGCCAACTTTTTCCATCCCAGAGTCTCAGAGTCAATGGGTACATGCACGAAAACATCTCCACGCGTGTGGGTTGGAAGATGAGCTATGGCAGATGAGCTATGAGCTATGGTGCCCTACTAATCACCGCCAACTTTTTCCATCCCAGAGTCTTAGAGTCAGTGGGTACATGCACGATAACATCTCCACGCGTGTGGGTTGGAAGATGAGCTATGGAAGATGAGCTATGGAAGATGAGCTATGAGCTATGGTGCCCTACTAATCACCGCCAACTTTTTCCATCCCAGAGTCTCAGAGTCAATGGGTACATGCACGATAACATCTCCACGCGTGTGGGTTGGAAGATGAGCTATGGAAGATGAGCTATGAGCTATGGTGCCCTACTAATCACCGCCAACTTTTTCCATCCCAGAGTCTTAGAGTCAATGGGTACATGCACGATAACATCTCCACGCGTGTGGGTTGGAAGATGAGCTATGGAAACCTTCAAAATTGCCCTACTAATCACCGCCAACTTTTTCCATCCCAGAGTCTCAGAGTCAATGGGTACATGCACGATAACATCTCCACGCGTGTGGGTGGGAAGATGAGCTATGGAAACCTTCAAAATTGCCCTACTGACCACGGCCAACTTTTTCCATCCGAGAGTCTTAGAGTCAATAGGTACATGCACGATAACATCTCCACGCGTGTGGGTTGGAAGATGAGCTATGGAAGATGAGCTATGAGCTATGGTGCCCTACTAATCACCGCCAACTTAGAGTCAATGGGTACATGCACGATAACATCTCCACCCGTGTGGGTTGGAAGATGAGCTATGGAAACCTTCAAAATTGCCCTACTAATCACCGCCAACTTTTTCCATCCCAGAGTCTCAGAGTCAATGGGTACATACACGATAACATCTCCACGCGTGTGGGTTGGAAGATGAGCTATGGAAGATGAGCTATGAGCTATGGTGCCCTACTAATCACCGCCAACTTTTTCCATCCCAGAGTCTCAGAGTCAATGGGTACATGCACGATAACATCTCCACGCGTGTGGGTTGGAAGATGAGCTATGGAAGATGAGCTATGGAAGATTGAGCTATGAGCTATGGTGCCCTACTAATCACCGCCAACTTTTGCCATCCCAGAGTCTTAGAGTCAGTGGCTACATGCACGATAACATCTCCACGCGTGTGGGTTGGAAGATGAGCTATGGAAGATGAGCTATGAGCTATGGTGCCCTACTAATTACCGCCAACTTTTTCCATCCCAGAGTCTCAGAGTCAATGGGTACATGCACGATAACATCTCCACGCGTGTGGGTTGGAAGATGAGCTATGGAAGATGAGCTATGAGCTATGGTACCCTACTAATCACCGCCAACTTTTTCCATCCCAGAGTCTCAGAGTCAATGGGTACATGCACGATAACATCTCCACGCGTGTGGGTTGGAAGATGAGCTATGGAAACCTTCAAAATTGCCCTACTAATCACCGCCAACTTTTTCCATCCCAGAGTCTCAGAGTCAATGGGTACATGCACGAAAACATCTCCACGCGTGTGGGTTGGAAAATGAGCTATGGAAGATGAGCTATGGAAACCTTCAAAATTGCCCTACTAATCACCGCCAACTTTTTCCATCCCAGAGTCTCAGAGTCAATGGCTACATGCACGATAACATCTCCACGCGTGTGGGTTGGAAGATGAGCTATGGAAGATGAGCTATGAGCTATGGTACCCTACTAATCACCGCCAACTTTTTCCATCCCAGAGTCTTAGAGTCAATGGGTACATGCACGATAACATCTCCACGCGTGTGGGTTGGAAGATGAGCTATGGAAAATGAGCTATGGAAGATGAGCTATGAGCTATGGTGCCCTACTAATCACCGCCAACTTTTTCCATCCCAGAGTCTTAGAGTCAATGGGTACATGCACGATAACATCTCCACGCGTGTGGGTTGGAAAATGAGCTATGGAAGATGAGCTATGAGCTATGGTGCCCTACTAATCACCGCCAACTTTTTCCATCCCAGAGTCTCAGAGTCAATGGGTACATGCACGATAACATCTCCACGCGTGTGGGTTGGAAGATGATCTATGGAAGATGAGCTATGAGCTATGGTGCCCTACTAATCAACGCCAACTTTTTCCATCCCAGAGTCTTAGAGTCAATGGGTACATGCACGATAACATCTCCACGCGTGTGGGTTGGAAGATGAGCTATGGAAACCTTCAAAATTACCCTACTGACCACGGCCAACTTTTTCCATCCCAGAGTCTTAGAGTCAATAGGTACATGCACGATAACATCTCCACGCGTGTGGGTTGGAAGATGAGTTATGGAAGATGAGCTATGAGCTATGGTACCCTACTAATCACCGCCAACTTTTTCCATCCCAGAGTCTCAGAGTCAATGGGTACATGCACGATAACATCTCCACGCGTGTGGGTTGGAAGATGAGCTATGGAAGATGAGCTATGAGCTATGGTACCCTACTAATCACCGCCAACTTTTTCCATCCCAGAGTCTCAGAGTCAATGGGTACATGCACGATAACATCTCCACGCGTGTGGGTTGGAAGATGAGCTATGGAAACCTTCAAAATTGCCCTACTAATCACCGCCAACTTTTTCCATCCCAGAGTCTCAGAGTCAATGGGTACATGCACGAAAACATCTCCACGCGTGTGGGTTGGAAGATGAGCTATGGCAGATGAGCTATGAGCTATGGTGCCCTACTAATCACCGCCAACTTTTTCCATCCCAGAGTCTTAGAGTCAGTGGGTACATGCACGATAACATCTCCACGCGTGTGGGTTGGAAGATGAGCTATGGAAGATGAGCTATGAGCTATGGTGCCCTACTAATCACCGCCAACTTTTTCCATCCCAGAGTCTCAGAGTCAATGGGTACATGCACGATAACATCTCCACGCGTGTGGGTTGGAAGATGAGCTATGGAAGATGAGCTATGAGCTATGGTGCCCTACTAATCACCGCCAACTTTTTCCATCCCAGAGTCTTAGAGTCAATGGGTACATGCACGATAACATCTCCACGCGTGTGGGTTGGAAGATGAGCTATGGAAACCTTCAAAATTGCCCTACTAATCACCGCCAACTTTTTCCATCCCAGAGTCTCAGAGTCAATGGGTACATGCACGATAACATCTCCACGCGTGTGGGTGGGAAGATGAGCTATGGAAACCTTCAAAATTGCCCTACTGACCACGGCCAACTTTTTCCATCCGAGAGTCTTAGAGTCAATAGGTACATGCACGATAACATCTCCACGCGTGTGGGTTGGAAGATGAGCTATGGAAGATGAGCTATGAGCTATGGTGCCCTACTAATCACCGCCAACTTAGAGTCAATGGGTACATGCGCGATAACATCTCCACCCGTGTGGGTTGGAAGATGAGCTATGGAAACCTTCAAAATTGCCCTACTAATCACCGCCAACTTTTTCCATCCCAGAGTCTCAGAGTCAATGGGTACATACACGATAACATCTCCACGCGTGTGGGTTGGAAGATGAGCTATGGAAGATGAGCTATGAGCTATGGTGCCCTACTAATCACCGCCAACTTTTTCCATCCCAGAGTCTCAGAGTCAATGGGTACATGCACGATAACATCTCCACGCGTGTGGGTTGGAAGATGAGCTATGGAAGATGAGCTATGGAAGATGAGCTATGAGCTATGGTGCCCTACTAATCACCGCCAACTTTTGCCATCCCAGAGTCTTAGAGTCAGTGGCTACATGCACGATAACATCTCCACGCGTGTGGGTTGGAAGATGAGCTATGGAAGATGAGCTATGAGCTATGGTGCCCTACTAATCACCGCCAACTTTTTCCATCCCAGAGTCTCAGAGTCAATGGGTACATGCACGATAACATCTCCACGCGTGTGGGTTGGAAGATGAGCTATGGAAGATGAGCTATGAGCTATGGTACCCTACTAATCACCGCCAACTTTTTCCATCCCAGAGTCTCAGAGTCAATGGGTACATGCACGATAACATCTCCACGCGTGTGGGTTGGAAGATGAGCTATGGAAACCTTCAAAATTGCCCTACTAATCACCGCCAACTTTTTCCATCCCAGAGTCTCAGAGTCAATGGGTACATGCACGAAAACATCTCCACGCGTGTGGGTTGGAAAATGAGCTATGGAAGATGAGCTATGAGCTATGGTGCCCTACTAATCACCGCCAACTTTTTCCATCCCAGAGTCTCAGAGTCAATGGCTACATGCACGATAACATCTCCACGCGTGTGGGTTGGAAGATGAGCTATGGAAGATGAGCTATGAGCTATGGTACCCTACTAATCACCGCCAACTTTTTCCATCCCAGAGTCTTAGAGTCAATGGGTACATGCACGATAACATCTCCACGCGTGTGGGTTGGAAGATGAGCTATGGAAAATGAGCTATGGAAGATGAGCTATGAGCTATGGTGCCCTACTAATCACCGCCAACTTTTTCCATCCCAGAGTCTTAGAGTCAATGGGTACATGCACGATAACATCTCCACGCGTGTGGGTTGGAAAATGAGCTATGGAAGATGAGCTATGAGCTATGGTGCCCTACTAATCACCGCCAACTTTTTCCATCCCAGAGTCTCAGAGTCAATGGGTACATGCACGATAACATCTCCACGCGTGTGGGTTGGAAGATGATCTATGGAAGATGAGCTATGAGCTATGGTGCCCTACTAATCAACGCCAACTTTTTCCATCCCAGAGTCTTAGAGTCAATGGGTACATGCACGATAACATCTCCACGCGTGTGGGTTGGAAGATGAGCTATGGAAACCTTCAAAATTACCCTACTGACCACGGCCAACTTTTTCCATCCCAGAGTCTTAGAGTCAATAGGTACATGCACGATAACATCTCCACGCGTGTGGGTTGGAAGATGAGTTATGGAAGATGAGCTATGAGCTATGGTACCCTACTAATCACCGCCAACTTTTTCCATCCCAGAGTCTCAGAGTCAATGGGTACATGCACGATAACATCTCCACGCGTGTGGGTTGGAAGATGAGCTATGGAAACCTTAAAAATTGCCCTGCTGACCACCGCCAACTTTTTCCATCCCAGAGTCTCAGAGTCAATGGGTACATGCACGAAAACATCTCCACGCGTGTGGGTTGGAAAATGAGCTATGGAAGATGAGCTATGAGCTATGGTGCCCTACTAATCACCGCCAACTTTTTCCATCCCAGAGTCTCAGAGTCAATGGGTACATGCACGATAACATCTCCACGCGTGTGGGTTGGAAGATGAGCTATGGAAGATGAGCTATGAGCTATGGTGCCCTACTAATCACCGCCAACTTTTTCCATCCCAGAGTCTTAGAGTCAGTGGGTACATGCACGATAACATCTCCACGCGTGTGGGTTGGAAGATGAGCTATGGAAACCTTCAAAATTGCCCTACTGACCACCGCCAACTTTTTCCATCCCAGAGTCTCAGAGTCAATGGGTACATGCAAGATAACATCTCCACGCGTGTGGGTTGGAAGATGAGCTATGGAAGATGAGCTATGAGCTATGGTGCCCTACTAATCACCGCCAACTTTTTCCATCCCAGAGTCTTAGAGTCAGTGGGTACATGCACGATAACATCTCCACGCGTGTGGGTTGGAAGATGAGCTATGGAAACCTTCAAAATTGCCCTACTGACCACGGCCAACTTTTTCCATCCGAGAGTCTTAGAGTCAATAGGTACATGCACGATAACATCTCCACGCGTGTGGGTTGGAAGATGAGCTATGGAAGATGAGCTATGAGCTATGGTGCCCTACTAATCACCGCCAACTTTGTCCATCCCAGAGTCTTAGAGTCAGTGGGTACATGCACGATAACATCTCCACGCGTGTGTGTTGGAAGATGAGCTATGGAAGATCAGCTATGAGCTATGGTGCCCTACTAATCACCGCCAACTTTTTCCATCCCAGAGTCTTAGAGTCAGTGGCTACATGCACGATAATATCTCCACGCGTGTGGGTTGGAAGATGAGCTATGGAAACCTTATAAATTGCCCTACTAATCACCGCCAACTTTTTCCATCCCAGAGTCTCAGAGTCAATGGGTACATGCACGATAACATCTCCACGCGTGTGGGTTGGAAGATGAGCTATGGAAACCTTCAAAATTGCCCTACTAATCACCGCCAACTTTTGCCATCCCAGAGTCTCAGAGTCAATGGGTACATGCACGATAACATCTCCACGCGTGTGGGTTGGAAGATGAGCTATGGAAGATGAGCTATGAGCTATGGTGCCCTACTAATCACCGCCAACTTTTTCCATCCCAGAGTCTTAGAGTCAATGGGTACATGCACGATAACATCTCCACGCGTGTGGGTTGGAAGATGAGCTATGGAAGATGAGCTATGAGCTATGGTGCCCTACTAATCACCGCCAACTTTTTCCATCCCAGAGTCTTAGAGTCAGTGGGTACATGCACGATAACATCTCCACGCGTGTGGGTTGGAAGTTGAGCTACGGAAACCTTAAAAATTGCCCTGCTGACCACCGCCAACTTTTTCCATCCCAGAGTCTCAGAGTCAATGGGTACATGCACGAAAACATCTCCACGCGTGTGGGTTGGAAAATGAGCTATGGAAGATGAGCTATGAGCTATGGTGCCCTACTAATCACCGCCAACTTTTTCCATCCCAGAGTCTTAGAGTCAGTGGGTACATGCACGATAACATCTCCACGCGTGTGGGTTGGAAAATGAGCTATGGAAGATGAGCTATGAGCTATGGTGCCCTACTACTCAACGCCAACTTTTTCCATCCCAGAGTCTTAGAGTCAATGGGTACATGCGCGATAACATTTCCACGCGTGTGGGTTGGAAGATGAGCTATGGAAGATGAGCTATGAGCTATGGTGCCCTACTAATCACCGCCAACTTTTTCCATCCCAGAGTCTTAGAGTCAGTGGGTACATGCACGATAACATCTCCACGCGTGTGGGTTGGAAGATGAGCTATGGAAACCTTAAAAATTGCCCTACTAATCACCGCCAACTTTTTCCATCCCAGAGTCTCAGAGTCAATGGGTACATGCACGATAACATCTCCACGCGTGTGGGTTGGAAGATGAGCTATGGAAGATGAGCTATGGAAGATGAGCTATGGAAAATGAGCTATGAGCTATGGTGCCCTACTAATCACCGCCAACTTTTTCCATCCCAGAGTCTTAGAGTCAATGGGTACATGCACGATAACATCACCACCCGTGTGGGTTGGAAGATGAGCTATGGAAACCTTCAAAATTGCCCTACTAATCACCGCCAACTTTTTCCATCCCAGAGTCTTAGAGTCAATGGGTACATGCACGATAACATCTCCACGCGTGTGGGTTGGAAAATGAGCTATGGAAGATGAGCTATGAGCTATGGTGCCCTACTAATCACCGCCAACTTTTTCCATCCCAGAGTCTTAGAGTCAGTGGGTACATGCACGATAACATCTCCACGCGTGTGGGTTGAAAAATGAGCTATGGAACATGAGCTATGAGCTATGGTGCCCTACTAATCACCGCCAACTTTTTCCATCCCAGAGTCTTAGAGTCAATGGGTACATGCACGATAACATCTCCACGCGTGTGGGTTGGAAAATGAGCTATGGAAGATGAGCTATGGTGCCCTACTAATCACCGCCAACTTTTTCCATCCCAGAGTCTTAGAGTCAGTGGGTACATGCACGATAACATCTCCACGCGTGTGGGTTGGAAGATGAGCTATGGAAACCTTCAAAATTGCCCTACTAATCACCGCCAACTTTTTCCATCCCAGAGTCTCAGAGTCAATGGGTACATGCACGATAACATCTCCACGCGTGTGGGTTGGAAAATGAGCTATGGAAGATGAGCTATGAGCTATGGTGCCCTACTAATCACCGCCAACTTTTTCCATCCCAGAGTCTTAGAGTCAGTGGGTACATGCACGATAACATCTCCACGCGTGTGGGTTGGAAGATGAGCTATGGAAGATGAGCTATGGAAGATGAGCTATGAGCTATGGTGCCCTACTAATCACCGCCAACTTTTTCCATCCCAGAGTCTTAGAGTCAGTGGGTACATGCACGATAACATCTCCACGCGTGTGGGTTGGAAGATGAGCTATGGAAGATGAGCTATGAGCTATGGTGCCCTACTAATCACCGCCAACTTTTTCCATCCCAGAGTCTCAGAGTCAATGGGTACATGCACGATAACATCTCCACGCGTGTGGGTTGGAAGATGAGCTATGGAAGATGAGCTATGAGCTATGGTGCCCAACTTATCACCGCCAACTTTTTCCATCCCAGAGTCTTAGAGTCAATGGGTACATGCACGATAACATCACCACCCGTGTGGGTTGGAAGATGAGCTATGGAAGATGAGCTATGGAAGATGAGCTATGAGCTATGGTGCCCTACTAATCACCGCCAACTTTTTCCATCCCAGAGTCTCAGAGTCAATGGGTACATGCACGATAACATCTCCACGCGTGTGGGTTGGAAGATGAGCTATGGAAGATGAGCTATGAGCTATGGTGCCCTACTAATCACCGCCAACTTTTTCCATCCCAGAGTCTCAGAGTCAATGGGTACATACCCGATAACATCTCCACGCGTGTGGGTTGGAAGATGAGCTATGGAAGATGAGCTATGAGCTATGGTGCCCTACTAATCACCGCCAACTTTTTCCATCCCAGAGTCTCAGAGTCAATGGGTACATGCACGATAACATCTCCACGCGTGTGGGTTGGAAGATGAGCTATGGAAACCTTAAAAATTGCCCTGCTGACCACCGCCAACTTTTTCCATCCCAGAGTCTTAGAGTCAATGGGTACATGCACGATAACATCTCCACGCGTGTGGGTTGGAAGATGAGCTATGGAAACCTTCAAAATTGCCCTACTAATCACCGCCAACTTTTTCCATCCCAGAGTCTCAGAGTCAATGGGTACATGCACGATAACATCTCCACGCGTGTGGGTTGGAAAATGAGCTATGGAAGATGAGCTTTGAGCTATGGTGCCCTACTAATCACCGCCAACTTTTGCCATCCCAGAGTCTCAGAGTCAATGGGTACATGCACGATAACATCTCCACGCGTGTGGGTTGGAAGATGAGCTATGGTGATGAGCTATGGAAGATGAGCTATGAGCTATGGTGCCCTACTAATCACCGCCAACTTTTTCCATCCCAGAGTCTTAGAGTCAATGGGTACATGCACGATAACATCTCCACGCGTGTGGGTTGGAAGATGAGCTATGGAAGATGAGCTATGGAAGATGAGCTATGAGCTATGGTGCCCTACTAATCACCGCCAACTTTTTCCATCCCAGAGTCTCAGAGTCAATGGGTACATGCACGATAACATCTCCACGCGTGTGGGTTGGAAGATGAGCTATGGAAGATGAGCTATGAGCTATGGTGCCCTACTAATCACCGCCAACTTTTTCCATCCCAGAGTCTTAGAGTCAATGGGTACATGCACGATAACATCTCCACGCGTGTGGGTTGGAAGATGAGCTATGGAAGATGAGCTATGAGCTATGGTGCCCTACTAATCACCGCCAACTTTTTCCATCCCAGAGTCTCAGAGTCAATGGGTACATGCACGATAACATCTCCACGCGTGTGGGTTGGAAGATGAGCTATGGAAGATGAGCTATGAGCTATGGTGCCCTACTAATCACCGCCAACTTTTTCCATCCCAGAGTCTTAGAGTCAATGGGTACATGCACGATAATATCTCCACGGGTGTGGGTTGGAAGATGAGCTATGGAAACCTTCAAAATTGCCCTACTAATCACCGCCAACTTTTTCCATCCCAGAGTCTTAGAGCCAATGGGTACATGCACGATAACATCTCCACGCGTGTGGGTTGGAAGATGAGTTATGGAAGATGAGCTATGAGCTATGGTGCCCTACTAATCACCGCCAACTTTTTCCATCCCAGAGTCTCAGAGTCAATGGGTACATGCACGATAACATCTCCACGCGTGTGGGTTGGAAGATGAGCTATGGAAACCTTCAAAATTGCCCTACTAATCACCGCCAACTTTTTCCATCCCAGAGTCTCAGAGTCAATGGGTACATGCACGATAACATCTCCACGCGTGTGGGTTGGAAGATGAGCTATGGAAGATGAGCTATGGAAGATGAGCTATGGAAGATGAGCTATGAGCTATGGTGCCCTACTAATCACCGCCAACTTTTTCCATCCCAGAGTCTTAGAGTCAGTGGCTACATGCACGATAACATCTTCACGCGTGTGGGTTGGAAGATGAGCTATGGAAACCTTCAAAATTGCCCTACTAATCACCGCCAACTTTTTCCATCCCAGAGTCTTAGAGTCAATGGGTACATGCACGATAACATCTCCACGCGTGTGGGTTGGAAGATGAGTTATGGAAGATGAGCTATGAGCTATGGTGCCCTACTAATCACCGCCAACTTTTTCCATCCCAGAGTCTCAGAGTCAATGGGTACATGCACGATAACATCTCCACGCGTGTGGGTTGGAAGATGAGCTATGGAAGATGAGCTATGAGCTATGGTGCCCTACTAATCACCGCCAACTTTTTCCATCCCAGAGTCTTAGAGTCAGTGGGTACATGCACGATAACATCTCCACGCGTGTGGGTTGGAAGATTGAGCTATGGAAACCTTCAAAATTGCCCTACTGACCACGGCCAACTTTTTCCATCCCAGAGTCTCAGAGTCAATGGGTACATGCACGATAACATCTCCACGCGTGTGGGTTGGAAGATGAGCTATGGAAGATGAGCTATGAGCTATGGTGCCCTACTAATCACCGCCAACTTTTTCCATCCCAGAGTCTTAGAGTCAGTGGGTACATGCACGATAACATCTCCACAGCGTGTGGGTTGGAAGATGAGCTATGGAAACCTTCAAAATTGCCCTACTGACCACGGCCAACTTTTTCCATCCGAGAGTCTTAGAGTCAATAGGTACATGCACGATAACATCTCCACGCGTGTGGGTTGGAAGATGAGCTATGAGCTATGGTGCCCTACTAATCACCGCCAACTTTGTCCATCCCAGAGTCTTAGAGTCAGTGGGTACATGCACGATAACATCTCCACGCGTGTGGGTTGGAAGATGAGCTATGGAAGATCAGCTATGAGCTATGGTGCCCTACTAATCACCGCCAACTTTTTCCATCCCAGAGTCTTAGAGCCAGTGGCTACATGCACGATAATATCTCCACGCGTGTGGGTTGGAAGATGAGCTATGGAAACCTTATAAATTGCCCTACTAATCACCGCCAACTTTTTCCATCCCAGAGTCTCAGAGTCAATGGGTACATGCACGATAACATCTCCACGCGTGTGGGTTGGAAGATGAGCTATGGAAACCTTCAAAATTGCCCTACTAATCACCGCCAACTTTTGCCATCCCAGAGTCTCAGAGTCAATGGGTACATGCACGATAACATCTCCACGCGTGTGGGTTGGAAGATGAGCTATGGAAGATGAGCTATGAGCTATGGTGCCCTACTAATCACCGCCAACTTTTTCCATCCCAGAGTCTTAGAGTCAATGGGTACATGCACGATAACATCTCCACGCGTGTGGGTTGGAAGATGAGCTATGGAAGATGAGCTATGAGCTATGGTGCCCTACTAATCACCGCCAACTTTTTCCATCCCAGAGTCTTAGAGTCAGTGGGTACATGCACGATAACATCTCCACGCGTGTGGGTTGGAAGTTGAGCTATGGAAACCTTAAAAATTGCCCTGCTGACCACCGCCAACTTTTTCCATCCCAGAGTCTCAGAGTCAATGGGTACATGCACGAAAACATCTCCACGCGTGTGGGTTGGAAAATGAGCTATGGAAGATGAGCTATGAGCTATGGTGCCCTACTAATCACCGCCAACTTTTTCCATCCCAGAGTCTTAGAGTCAGTGGGTACATGCACGATAACATCTCCACGCGTGTGGGTTGGAAAATGAGCTATGGAAGATGAGCTATGAGCTATGGTGCCCTACTACTCAACGCCAACTTTTTCCATCCCAGAGTCTTAGAGTCAATGGGTACATGCGCGATAACATTTCCACGCGTGTGGGTTGGAAGATGAGCTATGGAAGATGAGCTATGAGCTATGGTGCCCTACTAATCACCGCCAACTTTTTCCATCCCAGAGTCTTAGAGTCAGTGGGTACATGCACGATAACATCTCCACGCGTGTGGGTTGGAAGATGAGCTATGGAAACCTTCAAAATTGCCCTACTAATCACCGCCAACTTTTTCCATCCCAGAGTCTCAGAGTCAATGGGTACATGCACGATAACATCTCCACGCGTGTGGGTTGGAAGATGAGCTATGGAAGATGAGCTATGGAAGATGAGCTATGGAAAATGAGCTATGAGCTATGGTGCCCTACTAATCACCGCCAACTTTTTCCATCCCAGAGTCTTAGAGTCAATGGGTACATGCACGATAACATCACCACCCGTGTGGGTTGGAAGATGAGCTATGGAAACCTTCAAAATTGCCCTACTAATCACCGCCAACTTTTTCCATCCCAGAGTCTTAGAGTCAATGGGTACATGCACGATAACATCTCCACGCGTGTGGGTTGGAAAATGAGCTATGGAAGATGAGCTATGAGCTATGGTGCCCTACTAATCACCGCCAACTTTTTCCATCCCAGAGTCTTAGAGTCAGTGGGTACATGCACGATAACATCTCCACGCGTGTGGGTTGGAAAATGAGCTATGGAACATGAGCTATGAGCTATGGTGCCCTACTAATCACCGCCAACTTATTCCATCCCAGAGTCTTAGAGTCAATGGGTACATGCACGATAACATCTCCACGCGTGTGGGTTGGAAAATGAGCTATGGAAGATGAGCTATGGTGCCCTACTAATCACCGCCAACTTTTTCCATCCCAGAGTCTTAGAGTCAGTGGGTACATGCACGATAACATCTCCACGCGTGTGGGTTGGAAGATGAGCTATGGAAACCTTCAAAATTGCCCTACTAATCACCGCCAACTTTTTCCATCCCAGAGTCTCAGAGTCAATGGGTATATGCACGATAACATCTCCACGCGTGTGGGTTGGAAAATGAGCTATGGAAGATGAGCTATGAGCTATGGTGCCCTACTAATCACCGCCAACTTTTTCCATCCCAGAGTCTTAGAGTCAGTGGGTACATGCACGATAACATCTCCACGCGTGTGGGTTGGAAGATGAGCTATGGAAGATGAGCTATGGAAGATGAGCTATGAGCTATGGTGCCCTACTAATCACCGCCAACTTTTTCCATCCCAGAGTCTTAGAGTCAGTGGGTACATGCACGATAACATCTCCACGCGTGTGGGTTGGAAGATGAGCTATGGAAGATGAGCTATGAGCTATGGTGCCCTACTAATCACCGCCAACTTTTTCCATCCCAGAGTCTCAGAGTCAATGGGTACATGCACGATAACATCTCCACGCGTGTGGGTTGGAAGATGAGCTATGGAAGATGAGCTATGAGCTATGGTGCCCTACTTATCACCGCCAACTTTTTCCATCCCAGAGTCTTAGAGTCAATGGGTACATGCACGATAACATCACCACCCGTGTGGGTTGGAAGATGAGCTATGGAAGATGAGCTATGAGCTATGGTGCCCTACTAATCACCGCCAACTTTTTCCATCCCAGAGTCTCAGAGTCAATGGGTACATGCACGATAACATCTCCACGCGTGTGGGTTGGAAGATGAGCTATGGAAGATGAGCTATGAGCTATGGTGCCCTACTAATCACCGCCAACTTTTTCCATCCCAGAGTCTCAGAGTCAATGGGTACATACCCGATAACATCTCCACGCGTGTGGGTTGGAAGATGAGCTATGGAAGATGAGCTATGAGCTATGGTGCCCTACTAATCACCGCCAACTTTTTCCATCCCAGAGTCTCAGAGTCAATGGGTACATGCACGATAACATCTCCACGCGTGTGGGTTGGAAGATGAGCTATGGAAACCTTAAAAATTGCCCTGCTGACCACCGCCAACTTTTTCCATCCCAGAGTCTTACAGTCAATGGGTACATGCACGATAACATCTCCACGCGTGTGGGTTGGAAGATGAGCTATGGAAACCTTCAAAATTGCCCTACTAATCACCGCCAACTTTTTCCATCCCAGAGTCTCAGAGTCAATGGGTACATGCACGATAACATCTCCACGCGTGTGGGTTGGAAAATGAGCTATGGAAGATGAGCTTTGAGCTATGGTGCCCTACTAATCACCGCCAACTTTTGCCATCCCAGAGTCTCAGAGTCAATGGGTACATGCACGATAACATCTCCACGCGTGTGGGTTGGAAGATGAGCTATGGTGATGAGCTATGGAAGATGAGCTATGAGCTATGGTGCCCTACTAATCACCGCCAACTTTTTCCATCCCAGAGTCTTAGAGTCAATGGGTACATGCACGATAACATCTCCACGCGTGTGGGTTGGAAGATGAGCTATGGAAGATGAGCTATGGAAGATGAGCTATGAGCTATGGTGCCCTACTAATCACCGCCAACTTTTTCCATCCCAGAGTCTCAGAGTCAATGGGTACATGCACGATAACATCTCCACGCGTGTGGGTTGGAAGATGAGCTATGGAAGATGAGCTATGAGCTATGGTGCGCTACTAATCACCGCCAACTTTTTCCATCCCAGAGTCTTAGAGTCAATGGGTACATGCACGATAACATCTCCACGCGTGTGGGTTGGAAGATGAAATATGGAAGATGAGCTATGGAAGATGAGCTATGAGCTATGGTGCCCTACTAATCACCGCCAACTTTTTCCATCCCAGAGTCTCAGAGTCAATGGGTACATGCACGATAACATCTCCACGCGTGTGGGTTGGAAGATGAGCTATGGAAGATGAGCTATGAGCTATGGTGCCCTACTAATCACCGCCAACTTTTTCCATCCCAGAGTCTTAGAGTCAATGGGTACATGCACGATAATATCTCCACGCGTGTGGGTTGGAAGATGAGCTATGGAAACCTTCAAAATTGCCCTACTAATCACCGCCAACTTTTTCCATCCCAGAGTCTTAGAGCCAATGGGTACATGCACGATAACATCTCCACGCGTGTGGGTTGGAAGATGAGTTATGGAAGATGAGCTATGAGCTATGGTGCCCTACTAATCACCGCCAACTTTTTCCATCCCAGAGTCTCAGAGTCAATGGGTACATGCACGATAACATCTCCACGCGTGTGGGTTGGAAGATGAGCTATGGAAACCTTCAAAATTGCCCTACTAATCACCGAAAACTTTTTCCATCCCAGAGTCTTAGAGTCAATGGGTACATGCACGATAACATCTCCACGCGTGTGGGTTGGAAGATGAGCTATGGAAGATGAGCTATGGAAGATAAGCTATGAGCTATGGTGCCCTACTAATCACCGCCAACTTTTTCCATCCCAGAGTCTTAGAGTCAATGGGTACATGCACGATAACATCTCCACGCGTGTGGGTTGGAAGATGAGCTATGGAAACCTTCAAAATTGCCCTACTAATCACCGCCAACTTTTTCCATCCCAGAGTCTCAGAGTCAATGGGTACATGCACGATAACATCTCCACGCGTGTGGGTTGGAAGATGAGCTATGGAAGATGAGCTATGGAAGATGAGCTATGAGCTATGGTGCCCTACTAATCACCGCCAACTTTTTCCATCCCAGAGTCTTAGAGTCAGTGGCTACATGCACGATAAAATCTCCACGCGTGTGGGTTGGAAGATGAGCTATGGAAGCGTTCAAAATTGCCCTACTGACCACCGCCAACTTTTTCCATCCCAGAGTCCCAGAGTCAATGGGTACATGCACGATAACATCTCCACGCGTGTGGGTTGGAAGATGAGCTATGGAAGATGAGCTATGAGCTATGGTGCCCTACTAATCACCGCCAACTTTTTCCATCCCAGAGTCTTAGAGTCAGTGGGTACATGCACGATAACATCTCCACGCGTGTGGGTTGGAAGATGAGCTATGGAAACCTTCAAAATTGCCCTACTGACCACGGCCAACTTTTTCCATCCGAGAGTCTTAGAGTCAATAGGTACATGCACGATAACATCTCCACGCGTGTGGGTTGGAAGATGAGCTATGGAAGATGAGCTATGGAAGATGAGCTATGGTGCCCTACTAATCACCGCCAACTTTTTCCATCCCAGAGTCTTAGAGTCAATGGGTACATGCACGATAACATCTCCACGCGTGTGGGTTGGAAGATGAGCTATGGAAGATGAGCTATGGAAGATGAGCTATGAGCTATGGTGCCCTACTAATCACCGCCAACTTTTTCCATCCCAGAGTCTTAGAGTCAATGGGTACATGCACGATAATATCTCCACGCGTGTGGGTTGGAAGATGAGCTATGGAAGCGTTCAAAATTGCCCTACTAATCACCGCCAACTTTTTCCATCCCTGAGTCTCAGAGTCAATGGGTACATGCACGATAACATCTCCACGCGTGTGGGTTGGAAGATGAGCTATGGAAGCGTTCAAAATTGCCCTACTGACCACCGCCAACTTTTTCCATCCCAGAGTCTCAGAGTCAATGGGTACATGCACGATAACATCTCCACGCGTGTGGGTTGGAAGATGAGCTATGGAAGATGAGCTATGAGCTATGGTGCCCTACTAATCACCGCCAACTTTTTCCATCCCAGAGTCTCAGAGTCAATGGGTACATGCACGATAATATCTCCACGCGTGTGGGTTGGAAGATGAGCTATGGAAGATGAGCTATGGAAGATGAGCTATGGAAGATGAGCTATGAGCTATGGTGCCCTACTAATCACCGCCAACTTTTTCCATCCCAGAGTCTTAGAGTCAATGGGTACATGCACGATAACATCTCCATGCGTGTGGGTTGGAAGATGAGTTATGGAAGATGAGCTATGAGCTATGGTGCCCTACTAATCACCGCCAACTTTTTCCATCCCAGAGTCTCAGAGTCAATGGGTACATGCACGATAACATCTCCACGCGTGTGGGTTGGAAGATGAGCTATGGAAACCTTCAAAATTTCCCTACTAATCACCGCCAACTTTTTCCATCCCAGAGTCTTAGAGTCAATGGGTACATGCACGATAACATCTCCACGCGTGTGGGTTGGAAGATGAGCTATGGAAACCTTCAAAATTGCCCTACTAATCACCGCCAACTTTTTCCATCCGAGAGTCTTAGAGTCAGTGGGTACATGCACGATAACATCTCCACGCGTGTGGGTTGGAAGATGAGCTATGGAAACCTTCAAAATCGCCCTACTAATCACCGCAAACTTTTTCCATCCCAGAGTCTTAGAGTCAATGGGTACATGCACGATAACATCTCCACGCGTGTGGGTTGGAAGATGAGCTATGGAAACCTTCAAAATCGCCCTACTAATCACCGCAAACTTTTTCCATCCCAGAGTCTTAGAGTCAATGGGTACATGCACGATAACATCTACACGCGTGTGGGTTGGAAGATGAGCTATGGAAGATGAGCTATGGAAGATGAGCTATGAGCTATGGTGCCCTACTAATCACCGCCAACTTTTTCCATCCCAGAGTCTTAGAGTCAATGGGTACATGCACGATAACATCTCCACGCGTGTGGGTTGGAAGATGAGCTATGGAAACCTTCAAAATTGCCCTACTAATCACCGCCAACTTTTTCCATCCCAGAGTCTCAGAGTCAATGGGTACATGCACGATAACATCTCCACGCGTGTGGGTTGGAAGATGAGCTATGGAAGATGAGCTATGAGCTATGGTGCCCTACTAATCACCGCCAACTTTTTCCATCCCAGAGTCTTAGAGTCAGTGGGTACATGCACGATAACATCTCCACGCGTGTGGGTTGGAAGATGAGCTATGGAAGCGTTCAAAATTGCCCTACTGACCACCGCCAACTTTTTCCATCCCAGAGTCTCAGAGTCAATGGGTACATGCACGATAACATCTCCACGCGTGTGGGTTGGAAGATGAGCTATGGAAGATGAGCTATGGAAGATGAGCTATGAGCTATGGTGCCCTACTAATCACCGCCAACTTTTTCCATCCCAGAGTCTTAGAGTCAGTGGGTACATGCACGATAACATCTCCACCCGTGTGGGTTGGAAGATGAGCTATGGAAACCTTCAAAATTGCCCTACTAATCACCGCCAACTTTTTCCATCCCAGAGTCTTAAAGTCAGTGGGTACATGCACGATAACATCTCCACGCGTGTGGGTTGGAAGATGAGCTATGGAAACCTTCAAAATTGCCCTACTAATCACCGCCAACTTTTTCCATCCCAGAGTCTTAGAGTCAATGGGTACATGCACGATAACATCTCCACGCGTGTGGGTTGGAAGATGAGTTATGGAAGATGAGCTATGAGCTATGGTGCCCTACTAATCACCGCCAACTTTTTCCATCCCAGAGTCTTAGAGTCAATGGGTACATGCACGATAACATCACCACCCGTGTGGGTTGGAAGATGAGCTATGGAAGATGAGCTATGGAAGATGAGCTATGAGCTATGGTGCCCTACTAATCACCGCCAACTTTTTCCATCCCAGAGTCTTAGAGTCAATGGGTACATGCACGATAATATCTCCACGCGTGTGGGTTGGAAGATGAGCTATGGAAGATGAGCTATGAGCTATGGTGCCCTACTAATCACCGCCAACTTTTTCCATCCCAGAGTCTCAGAGTCAATGGGTACGTGCACGATAACATCTCCACGCGTGTGGGTTGGAAGATGAGCTATGGAAGATGAGCTATGGAAGATGAGCTATGAGCTATGGTGCCCTACTAATCACCGCCAACTTTTTCCATCCCAGAGTCTTAGAGTCAATGGGTACATGCACGATAACATCTCCACGCGTGTGGGTTGGAAGATGAGCTATGGAAGATGAGCTATGAGCTATGGTGCCCTACTAATCACCGCCAACTTTTTCCATCCCAGAGTCTTAGAGTCAATGGGTACATGCACGATAACATCTCCACGCGTGTGGGTTGGAAGATGAGCTATGGAAGATGAGCTATGAGCTATGGTGCCCTACTAATCACCGCCAACTTTTTCCATCCCAGAGTCTCAGAGTCAATGGGTACATGCACGATAACATCTCCACGCGTGTGGGTTGGAAAATGAGCTATGGAAGATGAGCTTTGAGCTATGGTGCCCTACTAATCACCGCCAACTTTTTCCATCCGAGAGTCTTAGATCAATAGGTACATGCACGATAACATCTCCACGCGTGTGGGTTGGAAGATGAGCTATGGAAACCTTCAAAATTGCCCTACTAATCACCGCCAACTTTTTCCATCCCAGAGTCTTAGAGTCAATGGGTACATGCACGATAACATCTCCACGCGTGTGGGTTGGAAGATGAGCTATGGAAGATGAGCTATGGAAGATGAGCTATGAGCTATGGTGCCCTACTAATCACCGCCAACTTTTTCCATCCCAGAGTTTCAGAGTCAATGGGTACATGCACGATAACATCTCCACGCGTGTGGGTTGGAAGATGAGCTATGGAAACCTTCAAAATTGCCCTACTGACCACGGCCAACTTTTTCCATCCCAGAGTCTTAGAGTCAATGGGTACATGCACGATAACATCTCCACGCGTGTGGGTTGGAAGATGAGCTATGGAAACCGTCAAAATTGCCCTACTAATCACCGCCAACTTTTTCCATCCGAGAGTCTTAGAGTCAGTGGGTACATGCACGATAACATCTCCACGCGTGTGGGTTGGAAGATGAGCTATGGAAACCTTCAAAATTGCCCTACTAATCACCGCCAACTTTTTCCATCCCAGAGTCTTAGAGTCAATGGGTACATGCACGATAACATCTCCACGCGTGTGGGTTGGAAGATGAGCTATGGAAGATGAGCTATGAGCTATGGTGCCCTACTAATCACCGCCAACTTTTTCCATCCCAGAGTCTTAGAGTCAATGGGTACATGCACGATAACATCTCCACGCGTGTGGGTTGGAAGATGAGCTATGGAAACCTTCAAAATTGCCCTACTAATCACCGCCAACTTTTTCCATCCCAGAGTCTCAGAGTCAATGGGTACATGCACGATAACATCTCCACGCGTGTGGGTTGGAAGATGAGCTATGGAAGATGAGCTATGGAAGATGAGCTATGAGCTATGGTGCCCTACTAATCACCGCCAACTTTTTCCATCCCAGAGTCTCAGAGTCAATGGGTACATGCACGATAACATCTCCACGCGTGTGGGTTGGAAAATGAGTTATGGAAGATGAGCTATGAGCTATGGTGCCCTACTAATCACCGCCAACTTTTTCCATCCCAGAGTCTTAGAGTCAATGGGTACATGCACGATAACATCTCCACGCGTGTGGGTTGGAAGATGAGTTATGGAAGATGAGCTATGAGCTATGGTGCCCTACTAATCACCGCCAACTTTTTCCATCCGAGAGTCTTAGAGTCAATAGGTACATGCACGATAACATCTCCACGCGTGTGGGTTGGAAGATGAGCTATGGAAACCTTAAAAAATTGCCCTACTAATCACCGCCAACTTTTTCCATCCCAGAGTCTTAGAGTCAATGGGTACATGCACGATAACATCTCCACGCGTGTGGGTTGGAAGATGAGCTATGGAAACCGCCAAAATTGCCCTACTAATCACCGCCAACTTTTTCCATCCGAGAGTCTTAGAGTCAGTGGGTACATGCACGATAACATCTCCACGCGTGTGGGTTGGAAGATGAGCTATGGAAACCTTCAAAATTGCCCTACTAATCACCGCCAACTTTTTCCATCCCAGAGTCTTAGAGTCAATGGGTACATGCACGATAACATCTCCACGCGTGTGGGTTGGAAGATGAGCTATGGAAGATGAGCTATGGAAGATGAGCTATGAGCTATGGTGCCCTACTAATCACCGCCAACTTTTTCCATCCCAGAGTCTTAGAGTCAATGGGTACATGCACGATAACATCTCCACGCGTGTGGGTTGGAAGATGAGCTATGGAAGATGAGCTATGGAAGATGAGCTATGAGCTATGGTGCCCTACTAATCACCGCCAACTTTTTCCATCCCAGAGTCTCAGAGTCAATGGGTACATGCACGATAACATCTCCACGCGTGTGGGTTGGAAGATGAGTTATGGAAGATGAGCTATGAGCTATGGTGCCCTACTAATCACCGCCAACTTTTTCCATCCCAGAGTCTTAGAGTCAATGGGTACATGCACGATAACATCTCCACGCGTGTGGGTTGGAAGATGAGCTATGGAAACCTTCAAAATTGCCCTACTAATCACCGCCAACTTTTTCCATCCCAGAGTCTCAGAGTCAATGGGTACATGCACGATAACATCTCCACGCGTGTGGGTTGGAAAATGAGCTATGGAAGATGAGCTATGAGCTATGGTGCCCTACTAATCACCGCCAACTTTTTCCATCCCAGAGTCTTTGAGTCAATGGGTACATGCACGATAACATATCCACGCGTGTGGGTTGGAAGATGAGCTATGGAAACCTTCAAAAGTGCCCTACTAATCACCGCCAACTTTTTCCATCCCAGAGTCTTAGAGTCAATAGGTACATGCACGATAACATCTCCACCCGTGTGGGTTGGAAGATGAGCTATGAGCTATGGTGCCCTACTAATCACCGCCAACTTTTTCCATCCCAGAGTCTCAGAGTCAATGGGTACATGCACGATAACATCTCCACGCGTGTGGGTTGGAAGATGAGCTATGGAAGATGAGCTATGAGCTATGGTGCCCTACTAATCACCGCCAACTTTTTCCATCCCAGAGTCTTAGAGTCAATGGGTACATGCACGATAACATCTCCACGCGTGTGGGTTGGAAGATGAGCTATGGAAGATGAGCTATGAGCTATGGTGCCCTACTAATCACCGCCAACTTTTTCCATCCCAGAGTCTCAGAGTCAATGGGTACATGCACGATAACATCTCCACGCGTGTGGGTTGGAAACTGAGCTATGGAAGATGAGCTTTGAGCTATGGTGCCCTACTAATCACCGCCAACTTTTTCCATCCGAGAGTCTTAGATCAATAGGTACATGCACGATAACATCTCCACGCGTGTGGGTTGGAAGATGAGCTATGGAAACCTTCAAAATTGCCCTACTAATCACCGCCAACTTTTTCCATCCCAGAGTCTTAGAGTCAATGGGTACATGCACGATAACATCTCCACGCGTGTGGGTTGGAAGATGAGCTATGGAAGATGAGCTATGGAAGATGAGCTATGAGCTATGGTGCCCTACTAATCACCGCCAACTTTTTCCATCCCAGAGTTTCAGAGTCAATGGGTACATGCACGATAACATCTCCACGCGTGTGGGTTGGAAGATGAGCTATGGAAACCGTCAAAATTGCCCTACTGACCACGGCCAACTTTTTCCATCCCAGAGTCTTAGAGTCAATGGGTACATGCACGATAACATCTCCACGCGTGTGGGTTGGAAGATGAGCTATGGAAACCGTCAAAATTGCCCTACTAATCACCGCCAACTTTTTCCATCCGAGAGTCTTAGAGTCAGTGGGTACATGCACGATAACATCTCCACGCGTGTGGGTTGGAAGATGAGCTATGGAAACCTTCAAAATTGCCCTACTAATCACCGCCAACTTTTTCCATCCCAGAGTCTTAGAGTCAATGGGTACATGCACGATAACATCTCCACGCGTGTGGGTTGGAAGATGAGCTATGGAAGATGAGCTATGAGCTATGGTGCCCTACTAATCACCGCCAACTTTTTCCATCCCAGAGTCTTAGAGTCAATGGGTACATGCACGATAACATCTCCACGCGTGTGGGTTGGAAGATGAGCTATGGAAACCTTCAAAATTGCCCTACTAATCACCGCCAACTTTTTCCATCCCAGAGTCTCAGAGTCAATGGGTACATGCACGATAACATCTCCACGCGTGTGGGTTGGAAGATGAGCTATGGAAGATGAGCTATGAGCTATGGTGCCCTACTAATCACCGCCAACTTTTTCCATCCCAGAGTCTCAGAGTCAATGGGTACATGCACGATAACATCTCCACGCGTGTGGGTTGGAAAATGAGTTATGGAAGATGAGCTATGAGCTATGGTGCCCTACTAATCACCGCCAACTTTTTCCATCCCAGAGTCTTAGAGTCAATGGGTACATGCACGATAACATCTCCACGCGTGTGGGTTGGAAGATGAGTTATGGAAGATGAGCTATGAGCTATGGTGCCCTACTAATCACCGCCAACTTTTTCCATCCGAGAGTCTTAGAGTCAATAGGTACATGCACGATAACATCTCCACGCGTGTGGGTTGGAAGATGAGCTATGGAAACCTTCAAAATTGCCCTACTAATCACCGCCAACTTTTTCCATCCCAGAGTCTTAGAGTCAATGGGTACATGCACGATAACATCTCCACGCGTGTGGGTTGGAAGATGAGCTATGGAAGATGAGCTATGGAAGATGAGCTATGAGCTATGGTGCCCTACTAATCACCGCCAACTTTTTCCATCCCAGACTCTCAGAGTCAATGGGTACATGCACGATAACATCTGCACGCGTGTGGGTTGGAAGATGAGCTATGGAAACCTTCAAAATTGCCCTACTAATCACCGCCAACTTTTTCCATCCCAGAGTCTTAGAGTCAATGGGTACATGCACGATAACATCTCCACGCGTGTGGGTTGGAAGATGAGCTATGGAAACCGCCAAAATTGCCCTACTAATCACCGCCAACTTTTTCTATCCGAGAGTCTTAGAGTCAGTGGGTACATGCACGATAACATCTCCACGCGTGTGGGTTGGAAGATGAGCTATGGAAACCTTCAAAATTGCCCTACTAATCACCGCCAACTTTTTCCATCCCAGAGTCTTAGAGTCAATGGGTACATGCACGATAACATCTCCACGCGTGTGGGTTGGAAGATGAGCTATGGAAGATGAGCTATGGAAGATGAGCTATGGAAGATGAGCTATGAGCTATGGTGCCCTACTAATCACCGCCAACTTTTTCCATCCCAGAGTCTTAGAGTCAATGGGTACATGCACGATAACATCTCCACGCGTGTGGGTTGGAAGATGAGCTATGGAAACCTTCAAAATTGCCCTACTAATCACCGCCAACTTTTTCCATCCCAGAGTCTTAGAGTCAATGGGTACATGCACGATAACATCTCCACGCGTGTGGGTTGGAAGATGAGCTATGGAAACCGCCAAAATTGCCCTACTAATCACCGCCAACTTTTTCTATCCGAGAGTCTTAGAGTCAGTGGGTACATGCACGATAACATCTCCACGCGTGTGGGTTGGAAGATGAGCTATGGAAACCTTCAAAATTGCCCTACTAATCACCGCCAACTTTTTCCATCCCAGAGTCTCAGAGTCAATGGGTACATGCACGATAACATCTCCACGCGTGTGGGTTGGAAGATGAGCTATGGAAGATGAGCTATGGAAGATGAGCTATGAGCTATGGTGCCCTACTAATCACCGCCAACTTTTTCCATCCCAGACTCTCAGAGTCAATGGGTACATGCACGATAACATCTGCACGCGTGTGGGTTGGAAGATGAGCTATGGAAACCTTCAAAATTGCCCTACTAATCACCGCCAACTTTTTCCATCCCAGAGTCTTAGAGTCAATGGGTACATGCACGATAACATCTCCACGCGTGTGGGTTGGAAGATGAGCTATGGAAACCGTCAAAATTGCCCTACTAATCACCGCCAACTTTTTCTATCCGAGAGTCTTAGAGTCAGTGGGTACATGCACGATAACATCTCCACGCGTGTGGGTTGGAAGATGAGCTATGGAAACCTTCAAAATTGCCCTACTAATCACCGCCAACTTTTTCCATCCCAGAGTCTCAGAGTCAATGGGTACATGCACGATAACATCTCCACGCGTGTGGGTTGGAAGATGAGCTATGGAAGATGAGCTATGGAAGATGAGCTATGAGCTATGGTGCCCTACTAATCACCGCCAACTTTTTCCATCCCAGAGTCTCAGAGTCAATGGGTACATGCACGATAACATCTCCACGCGTGTGGGTTGGAAGATGAGTTATGGAAGATGAGCTATGAGCTATGGTGCCCTACTAATCACCGCCAACTTTTTCCATCCCAGAGTCTTAGAGTCAATGGGTACATGCACGATAACATCTCCACGCGTGTGGGTTGGAAGATGAGCTATGGAAACCTTCAAAATTGCCCTACTAATCACCGCCAACTTTTTCCATCCCAGAGTCTCAGAGTCAATGGGTACATGCACGATAACATCTCCACGCGTGTGGGTTGGAAAATGAGCTATGGAAGATGAGCTATGAGCTATGGTGCCCTACTAATCACCGCCAACTTTTTCCATCCCAGAGTCTTAGAGTCAATGGGTACATGCACGATAACATATCCACGCGTGTGTGTTGGAAGATGAGCTATGGAAACCTTCAAAAGTGCCCTACTAATCACCGCCAACTTTTTCCATCCCAGAGTCTTAGAGTCAATAGGTACATGCACGATAACATCTCCACCCGTGTGGGTTGGAAGATGAGCTATGGAAGATGAGCTATGAGCTATGGTGCCCTACTAATCACCGCCAACTTTTTCCATCCCAGAGTCTCAGAGTCAATGGGTACATGCACGATAACATCTCCACGCGTGTGGGTTGGAAGATGAGCTATGGAAGATGAGCTATGAGCTATGGTGCCCTACTAATCACCGCCAACTTTTTCCATCCCAGAGTCTTAGAGTCAATGGGTACATGCACGATAACATCTCCACGCGTGTGGGTTGGAAGATGAGCTATGGAAACCTTCAAAATTGCCCTACTAATCACCGCCAACTTTTTCCATCCCAGAGTCTCAGAGTCAATGGGTACATGCACGATAACATCTCCACGCGTGTGGGTTGGAAGATGAGCTATGGAAACCTTCAAAATTGCCCTACTAATCACCGCCAACTTTTTCCATCCCAGAGTCTCAGAGTCAGTGGCTACATGCACGATAACATCACCGCCCGTGTGGATTGGAAGATGAGCTATGGAAGCGTTCAAAATTGCCCTACTGACCACCGCCAACTTTTTCCATCCCAGAGTCTCAGAGTCAATAGGTACATGCACGATAACATCTCCACGCGTGTGGGTTGGAAGATGAGCTATGGAAACCTTCAAAATTGCCCTACTAATCACCGCCAACTTTTTCCATCCCAGAGTCTCAGAGTCAATGGGTACATGCACGATAACATCTCCACGCGTGTGGGTTGGAAAATGAGCTATGGAAGATGAGCTTTGAGCTATGGTGCCCTACTAATCACCGCCAACTTTTGCCATCCCAGAGTCTCAGAGTCAATGGGTACATGCACGATAACATCTCCACGCGTGTGGGTTGGAAAATGAGCTATGGAAGATGAGCTTTGAGCTATGGTGCCCTACTAATCACCGCCAACTTTTGCCATCCCAGAATCTCAGAGTCAATGGGTACATGCACGATAACATCTCCACGCGTGTGGGTTGGAAGATGAGCTATGGAAACCTTCAAAATTGCCCTACTAATCACCGCCAACTTTTGCCATCCCAGAGTCTCAGAGTCAATGGGTACATGCACGATAACATCTCCACGCGTGTGGGTTTTAAAATGAGCTATGGAAGATGAGCATTGAGCTATGGTGCCCTACTAATCACCGCCAACTTTTTCCATCCGAGAGTCTTAGAGTCAATAGGTACATGCACGATAACATCTCCACGCGTGTGGGTTGGAAGATGAGCTATGGAAACCTTCAAAATTGCCCTACTAATCACCGCCAACTTTTTCCATCCCAGAGTCTTAGAGTCAATGGGTACATGCACGATAACATCTCCACGCGTGTGGGTTGGAAGATGAGCTATGGAAACCTTCAAAATTGCCCTACTAATCACCGCCAACTTTTTCCATCCCAGAGTCTTAGAGTCAATAGGTACATGCACGATAACATCTCCACCCGTGTGGGTTGGAAGATGAGCTATGGAAGATGAGCTATGAGCTATGGTGCCCTACTAATCACCGCCAACTTTTTCCATCCCAGAGTCTTAGAGTCAATGGGTACATGCACGATAACATCTCCACGCGTGTGGGTTGGAAGATGAGCTATGGAAGATGAGCTATGGAAACCTTCAAAATTGCCCTACTAATCACCGCCAACTTTTTCCATCCCAGAGTCTTAGAGTCAGTAGGTACATGCACGATAACATCTCCACGCGTGTGGGTTGGAAGATGAGCTATGGAAGATGAGCTATGGAAGATGAGCTATGGAAGATGAGCTATGGAAGATGAGCTATGGAAGATGAGCTATGAGCTATGGTGCCCTACTAATCACCGCCAACTTTTTCCATCCCAGAGTCTTAGAGTCAATGGGTACATGCACGATAACATCTCCACGCGTGTGGGTTGGAAGATGAGCTATGGAAGATGAGCTATGAGCTATGGTGCCCTACTAATCACCGCCAACTTTTTCCATCCCAGAGTCTTAGAGTCAATGGGTACATGCACGATAACATCTCCACGCGTGTGGGTTGGAAGATGAGCTATGGAAACCTTCAAAATTGCCCTACTAATCACCGCCAACTTTTTCCATCCCAGAGTCTTAGAGTCAGTGGGTACATGCACGATAACATCTCCACGCTTGTGGGTTGGAAGATGAGCTATGGAAGATGAGCTATGAGCTATGGTGCCCTACTAATCACCGCCAACTTTTTCCATCCCAGAGTCTTAGAGTCAATGGGTACATGCACGATAACATCTCCACGCGTGTGGGTTGGAAGATGAGCTATGGAAGATCAGCTATGAGCTATGGTGCCCTACTAATCACCGCCAACTTTTTCCATCCCAGAGTCTCAGAGTCAATGGGTACATGCACGATAACATCTCCACGCGTGTGGGTTGGAAGATGAGCTATGGAAGATGAGCTATGAGCTATGGTGCCCTACTAATCACCGCCAACTTTTTCCATCCCAGAGTCTTAGAGTCAGTGGGTACATGCACGATAACATCTCCACGCGTGTGGGTTGGAAGATGAGCTATGAGCTATGGTGCCCTACTAATCACCGCCAACTTTTTCCATCCGAGAGTCTTAGAGTCAGTGGGTACATGCACGATAACATCTCCACGCGTGTGGGTTGGAAGATGAGCTATGGAAACCTTCAAAATTGCCCTACTAATCACCGCCAACTTTTTCCATCCCAGAGTCTCAGAGTCAATGGGTACATGCACGATAACATCACCACCCGTGTGGGTTGGAAGATGAGCTATGGAAGATGAGCTATGAGCTATGGTGCCCTACTAATCACCGCCAACTTTTTCCATCCCAGAGTCTTAGAGTCAATGGGTACATGCACGATAATATCTCCACGCGTGTGGGTTGGAAGATGAGCTATGAGCTATGGTGCCCTACTAATCACCGCCAACTTTTTCCATCCCAGAGTCTTAGAGTCAGTGGGTACATGCACGATAACATCTCCACGCGTGTGGGTTGGAAGATGAGCTATGGAAGATGAGCTATGAGCTATGGTGCCCTACTAATCACCGCCAACTTTTTCCATCCGAGAGTCTTAGAGTCAGTGGGTACATGCACGATAACATCTCCACGCGTGTGGGTTGGAAGATGAGCTATGGAAACCTTCAAAATTGCCCTACTAATCACCGCCAACTTTTTCCATCCCAGAGTCTTAGAGTCAATGGGTACATGCACGATAACATCTCCACGCGTGTGGGTTGGAAGATGAGCTATGGAAACCTTCAAAATTGCCCTACTAATCACCGCCAACTTTTTCCATCCCAGAGTCTCAGAGTCAATGGGTACATGCACGATAACATCTCCACGCGTGTGGGTTGGAAAATGAGCTATGGAAGATGAGCTTTGAGCTATGGTGCCCTACTAATCACCGCCAACTTTTGCCATCCCAGAGTCTCAGAGTCAATGGGTACATGCACGATAACATCTCCACGCGTGTGGGTTGGAAGATGAGCTATGGAAGATGAGCTATGAGCTATGGTGCCCTACTAATCACCGCCAACTTTTTCCATCCCAGAGTCTTAGAGTCAATGGGTACATGCACGATAACATCTCCACACGTGTGGGTTGGAAGATGAGCTATGGAAGATGAGCTATGAGCTATGGTGCCCTACTAATCACCGCCAACTTTTGCCATCCCAGAGTCTCAGAGTCAATGGGTACATGCACGATAACATCTCCACGCGTGTGGGTTGGAAGATGAGGTATGGAAGATGAGCTATGAGCTATGGTGCCCTACTAATCACCGCCAACTTTTTCCATCCCAGAGTCTCAGAGTCAATGGGTACATGCACGATAACATCACCACCCGTGTGGGTTGGAAGATGAGCTATGGAAACCTTCAAAATTGCCCTACTAATCACCGCCAACTTTTTCCATCCCAGAGTCTCAGAGTCAATGGGTACATGCACGATAACATCTCCACGCGTGTGGGTTGGAAGATGAGCTATGGAAGATGAGCTATGGAAGATGAGCTATGAGCTATGGTGCCCTACTAATCACCGCCAACTTTTTCCAGTCTTAGAGTCAATGGGTACATGCACGATAACATCTCCATGCGTGTGGGTTGGAAGATGAGCTATGGAAACCTTCAAAATTGCCCTACTAATCACCGCCAACTTTTTCCATCCCAGAGTCTCAGAGTCAATGGGTACATGCACGATAACATCACCGCCCGTGTGGATTGGAAGATGAGCTATGGAAGCGTTCAAAATTGCCCTACTGACCACCGCCAACTTTTTCCATCCCAGAGTCTTAGAGTCAATAGGTACATGCACGATAACATCTCCACCCGTGTGGGTTGGAAGATGAGCTATGAAAGATGAGCTATGAGCTATGGTGCCCTACTAATCACCGCCAACTTTTTCCATCCCAGAGTCTCAGAGTCAATGGGTACATGCACGATAACATCACCGCCCGTGTGGATTGGAAGATGAGCTATGGAAACCTTCAAAATTGCCCTACTAATCACCGCCAACTTTTTCCATCCCAGAGTCTTAGAGTCAATAGGTACATGCACGATAACATCTCCACCCGTGTGGGTTGGAAGATGAGCTATGGAAGCGTTCAAAATTGCCCTACTGACCACCGCCAACTTTTTCCATCCCAGAGTCTCAGAGTCAATAGGTACATGCACGATAACATCTCCACGCGTGTGGGTTGGAAGATGAGCTATGGAAGATGAGCTATGAGCTATGGTGCCCTACTAATCACCGCCAACTTTTTCCATCCCAGAGTCTCAGAGTCAATCGGTACATGCACGATAACATCTCCACGCGTGTGGGTTGGAAGATGAGCTATGGAAGATGAGTTATGGAAGATGAGCTATGAGCTATGGTGCCCTGCTGACCACCGCCAACTTTTTCCATCCCAGAGTCTTAGAGTCAATGGGTACATGCACGATAACATCTCCACGCGTGTGGGTTGGAAGATGAGCTATGGAAGATGAGCTATGAGCTATGGTGCCCTACTAATCACCGCCAACTTTTTCCATCCCAGAGTCTCAGAGTCAATCGGTACATGCACGATAACATCTCCACGCGTGTGGGTTGGAAGATGAGCTATGGAAGATGAGCTATGGAAGATGAGCTATGAGCTATGGTGCCCTACTAATCACCGCCAACTTTTTCCATCCCAGAGTCTTAGAGTCAATGGGTACATGCACGATAACATCTCCACGCGTGTGGGTTGGAAGATGAGCTATGGAAACCTTAAAAATTGCCCTACTGACCACGGCCAACTTTTTCCATCCCAGAGTCTCAGAGTCAATGGGTACATGCACGATAACATCACCACCCGTGTGGGTTGGAAGATGAGCTATGGAAGATGAGCTATAAGCTATGGTGCCCTACTACTCAACGCCAACTTTTTCCATCCCAGAGTCTTAGAGTCAATGGGTACATGCACGATAACATCTCCACGCGTGTGGGTTGGAAGATGAGCTATGGAAGATGAGCTATGAGCTATGGTGCCCTACTAATCACCGCCAACTTTTTCCATCCCAGAGTCTCAGAGTCAATGGGTACATGCACGATAACATCTCCACGCGTGTGGGTTGGAAGACGAGCTATGGAAGATGAGCTATGAGCTATGGTGCCCTACTAATCACCGCCAACTTTTTCCATCCCAGAGTCTTAGAGTCAGTGGCTACATGCACGATAACATCACCGCCCGTGTGGATTGGAAGATGAGCTATGGAAGCGTTCAAAATTGCCCTACTGACAACCGCCAACTTTTTCCATCCCAGAGTCTCAGAGTCAATGGGTACATGCACGAAAACATCTCCACGCGTGTGGGTTGGAAGATGAGCTATGGAAGATGAGCTATGAGCTATGGTGCCCTACTAATCACCGCCAACTTTTTCCATCCCAGAGTCTCAGAGTCAATGGGTACATGCACGGTAACATCTCCACGCGTGTGGGTTGGAAGATGAGCTATGAGCTATGGTGCCCTACTAATCACCGCCAACTTTTTCCATCCCAGAGTCTTAGAGTCAATGGGTACATGCACGATAACATCTCCACGCGTGTGGGTTGGAAGATGAGCTATGGAAACCATAAAAATTGCCCTACTGACCACGGCCAACTTTTTCCATCCCAGAGTCTCAGAGTCAATAGGTACATGCACGATAACATCTCCACGCGTGTGGGTTGGAAGATGAGCTATGGAAGATGAGCTATGAGCTATGGTGCCCTACTACTCAACGCCAACTTTTTCCATCCCAGAGTCTCAGAGTCAATGGGTACATGCACGATAACATCTCCACGCGTGTGGGTTGGAAGATGAGCTATGAGCTATGGTGCCCTACTACTCAACGCCAACTTTTTCCATCCCAGAGTCTCAGAGTCAATGGGTACATGCACGATAACATCTCCACGCGTGTGGGTTGGAAGATGAGCTATGGAAGATGAGCTATGAGCTATGGTGCCCTACTAATCACCGCCAACTTTTTCCATCCCAGAGTCTCAGAGTCAATGGGTACATGCACGATAACTTCTCCACGAAGATGAGCTATGGAAGATGAGCTATGGAAGATGAGCTATGGAAGATGAGCTATGGAAGATGAGCTATGAGCTATGGTGCCCTACTAATCACCGCCAACTTTTTCCATCCCAGAGTCTTAGAGTCAGTGGGTACATGCACGATAACATCTCCACGCGTGTGGGTTGGAAGATGAGCTATGGAAACCTTCAAAATTGCCCTACTAATCACCGCCAACTTTTTCCATCCCAGAGTCTTAGAGTCAGTGGGTACATGCACGATAACATCTCCACGCGTGTGGGTTGGAAGATGAGCTATGGAAACCTTCAAAATTGCCCTACTGACCACGGCCAACTTTTTCCATCCCAGAGTCTTAGAGTCAATAGGTACATGCACGATAACATCTCCACGCGTGTGGGTTGGAAGATGAGTTATGGAAGATGAGCTATGAGCTATGGTGCCCTGCTGACCACCGCCAACTTTTTCCATCCCAGAGTCTTAGAGTCAATGGGTACATGCACGATAACATCTCCACGCGTGTGGGTTGGAAGATGAGCTATGAGCTATGGTGCCCTACTAATCACCGCCAACTTTTTCCATCCCAGAGTCTTAGAGTCAGTGGGTACATGCACGATAACATCTCCACGCGTGTGGGTTGGAAGATGAGCTATGGAAACCTTCAAAATTGCCCTACTAATCACCGCCAACTTTTTCCATCCCAGAGTCTCAGAGTCAATGGGTACATGCACGAAAACATCTCCACGCGTGTGGGTTGGAAAATGAGCTATGAGCTATGGTGCCCTACTACTCAACGCCAACTTTTTCCATCCCAGAGTCTCAGAGTCAATGGGTACATGCACGATAACATCTCCACGCGTGTGGGTTGGAAGATGAGCTATGGAAGATGAGCTATGAGCTATGGTGCCCTACTAATCACCGCCAACTTTTTCCATCCCAGAGTCTCAGAGTCAATGGGTACATGCACGATAACATCTCCACGCGTGTGGGTTGGAAGATGAGCTATGGAAGATGAGCTATGAGCTATGGTGCCCTACTAATCACCGCCAACTTTTTCCATCCGAGAGTCTTAGAGTCAGTGGCTACATGCACGATAACATCTCCACGCGTGTGGGTTGGAAGATGAGCTATGGAAGATGAGCTATGAGCTATGGTGCCCTACTAATCACCGCCAACTTTTTCCATCCCAGAGTCTTAGAGTCAGTGGGTACATGCACGATAACATCTCCACGCGTGTGGGTTGGAAGATGAGCTATGGAAGATGAGCTATGAGCTATGGTGCCCTACTAATCACCGCCAACTTTTTCCATCCCAGAGTCTTAGAGTCAGTGGGTACATGCACGATAACATCTCCACGCGTGTGGGTTGGAAGATGAGCTATGGAAGCGTTCAAAATTGCCCTACTGACCACCGCCAACTTTTTCCATCCCAGAGTCTCAGAGTCAATGGGTACATGCACGATAACATCTCCACGCGTGTGGGTTGGAAGATGAGCTATGGAAGATGAGCTATGAGCTATGGTGCCCTACTAATCACCGCCAACTTTTTCCATCCCAGAGTCTCAGAGTCAATGGGTACATGCACGATAACATCTCCACGCGTGTGGGTTGGAAGATGAGCTATGGAAGATGAGCTATGAGCTATGGTGCCCTACTAATCACCGCCAACTTTTTCCATCCCAGAGTCTCAGAGTCAATGGGTACATGCACGATAACATCTCAACGCGTGTGGGTTGGAAGATGAGCTATGAGCTATGGTGCCCTACTACTCAACGCCAACTTTTTCCATCCCAGAGTCTCAGAGTCAATGGGTACATGCACGATAACATCTCCACGCGTGTGGGTTGGAAGATGAGCTATGGAAGATGAGCTATGAGCTATGGTGCCCTACTAATCACCGCCAACTTTTTCCATCCCAGAGTCTCAGAGTCAATGGGTACATGCACGATAACATCTCCACGCGTGTGGGTTGGAAGATGAGCTATGGAAGATGAGCTATGGAAGATGAGCTATGGAAGATGAGCTATGAGCTATGGTGCCCTACTAATCACCGCCAACTTTTTCCATCCCAGAGTCTTAGAGTCAGTGGGTACATGCACGATAACATCTCCACGCGTGTGGGTTGGAAGATGAGCTATGGAAACCTTCAAAATTGCCCTACTAATCACCGCCAACTTTTTCCATCCCAGAGTCTTAGAGTCAGTGGGTACATGCACGATAACATCTCCACGCGTGTGGGTTGGAAGATGAGCTATGGAAACCTTCAAAATTGCCCTACTGACCACGGCCAACTTTTTCCATCCCAGAGTCTTAGAGTCAATAGGTACATGCACGATAACATCTCCACGCGTGTGGGTTGGAAGATGAGTTATGGAAGATGAGCTATGAGCTATGGTGCCCTGCTGACCACCGCCAACTTTTTCCATCCCAGAGTCTTAGAGTCAATGGGTACATGCACGATAACATCTCCACGCGTGTGGGTTGGAAGATGAGCTATGGAAGATGAGCTATGAGCTATGGTGCCCTACTAATCACCGCCAACTTTTTCCATCCCAGAGTCTTAGAGTCAGTGGGTACATGCACGATAACATCTCCACGCGTGTGGGTTGGAAGATGAGCTATGGAAACCTTCAAAATTGCCCTACTAATCACCGCCAACTTTTTCCATCCCAGAGTCTCAGAGTCAATGGGTACATGCACGAAAACATCTCCACGCGTGTGGGTTGGAAAATGAGCTATGGAAGATGAGCTATGAGCTATGGTGCCCTACTAATCCCCGCCAACTTTTTCCATCCCAGAGTCTCAGAGTCAGTGGCTACATGCACGATAACATCTCCACGCGTGTGGGTTGGAAGATGAGCTATGGAAGATGAGCTATGAGCTATGGTGCCCTACTAATCACCGCCAACTTTTTCCATCCCAGAGTCTTAGAGTCAATAGGTACATGCACGATATCCACGCGTGTGGGTTGGAAGATGAGCTATGGAAGATGAGCTATGAGCTATGGTGCCCTACTAATCCCCGCCAACTTTTTCCATCCCAGAGTCTCAGAGTCAGTGGCTACATGCACGATAACATCTCCACGCGTGTGGGTTGGAAGATGAGCTATGGAAGATGAGCTATGAGCTATGGTGCCCTACTAATCACCGCCAACTTTTTCCATCCCAGAGTCTTAGAGTCAATGGGTACATGCACGATAACATCTCCACGCGTGTGGGTTGGAAGATGAGCTATGGAAGATGAGCTATGAGCTATGGTGCCCTACTAATCACCGCCAACTTTTTCCATCCGAGAGTCTTAGAGTCAGTGGCTACATGCACGATAACATCTCCACGCGTGTGGGTTGGAAGATGAACTATGGAAGATGAGCTATGAGCTATGGTGCCCTACTAATCACCGCCAACTTTTTCCATCCCAGAGTCTTAGAGTCAGTGGGTACATGCACGATAACATCTCCACGCGTGTGGGTTGGAAGATGAGCTATGGAAGATGAGCTATGAGCTATGGTGCCCTACTAATCACCGTCAACTTTTTCCATCCCAGAGTCTTAGAGTCAGTGGCTACATGCACGATAACATCTCCACGCGTGTGGGTTGGAAGATGAGCTATGGAAGATGAGCTATGAGCTATGGTGCCCTACTAATCACCGCCAACTTTTTCCATCCCAGAGTCTCAGAGTCAATGGGTACATGCACGATAACATCTCCACGCGTGTGGGTTGGAAGATGAGCTATGAGCTATGGTGCCCTACTAATCACCGCCAACTTTTTCCATCCCAGAGTCTTAGAGTCAGTGGCTACATGCACGATAACATCTCCACGCGTGTGGGTTGGAAGATGAGCTATGAGCTATGGTTGCCCTACTAATCACCGCCAACTTTTTCCATCCCAGAGTCTTAGAGTCAGTGGGTACATGCACGATAACATCTCCACGCGTGTGGGTTGGAAGATGAGCTATGGAAGATGAGCTATGAGCTATGGTGCCCTACTAATCACCGCCAACTTTTTCCATCCCAGAGTCTTAGAGTCAGTGGCTACATGCACGATAACATCTCCACTCGTGTGGGTTGGAAGATGAGCTATGGAAGATGAGCTATGAGCTATGGTGCCCTACTAATCACCGCCAACTTTTTCCATCCCAGAGTCTTAGAGTCAGTGGGTACATGCACGATAACATCTCCACGCGTGTGGGTTGGAAGATGAGCTATGGAAGCGTTCAAAATTGCCCTACTGACCACCGCCAACTTTTTCCATCCCAGAGTCTCAGAGTCAATGGGTACATGCACGATAACATCTCCACGCGTGTGGGTTGGAAGATGAGCTATGGAAGATGAGCTATGAGCTATGGTGCCCTACTAATCACCGCCAACTTTTTCCATCCCAGAGTCTCAGAGTCAATGGGTACATGCACGATAACATCTCCACGCGTGTGGGTTGGAAGATGAGCTATGGAAGATGAGCTATGAGCTATGGTGCCCTACTAATCACCGCCAACTTTTTCCATCCCAGAGTCTCAGAGTCAATGGGTACATGCACGATAACATCTCCACGCGTGTGGGTTGGAAGATGAGCTATGGAAGATGAGCTATGAGCTATGGTGCCCTACTAATCACCGCCAACTTTTTCCATCCCAGAGTCTTAGAGTCAGTGGCTACATGCACGATAACATCTCCACGCGTGTGGGTTGGAAGATGAGCTATGGAAGATGAGCTATGAGCTATGGTGCCCTACTAATCACCGCCAACTTTTTCCATCCCAGAGTCTCAGAGTCAATGGGTACATGCACGATAACATCTCCACGCGTGTGGGTTGGAAGATGAGCTATGGAAGATGAGCTATGGTGCCCTACTAATCACCGCCAACTTTTTCCATCCCAGAGTCTTAGAGTCAGTGGCTACATGCACGATAACATCTCCACGCGTGTGGGTTGGAAGATGAGCTATGGAAGATGAGCTATGAGCTATGGTGCCCTACTAATCACCGCCAACTTTTTCCATCCCAGAGTCTTAGAGTCAGTGGGTACATGCACGATAACATCTCCACGCGTGTGGGTTGGAAGATGAGCTATGGAAGCGTTCAAAATTGCCCTACTGACCACCGCCAACTTTTTCCATCCCAGAGTCTCAGAGTCAATGGGTACATGCACGATAACATCTCCACGCGTGTGGGTTGGAAGATGAGCTATGGAAGATGAGCTATGAGCTATGGTGCCCTACTAATCACCGCCAACTTTTTCCATCCCAGAGTCTCAGAGTCAATGGGTACATGCACGATAACATCTCCACGCGTGTGGGTTGGAAGATGAGCTATGGAAGATGAGCTATGAGCTATGGTGCCCTACTAATCACCGCCAACTTTTTCCATCCCAGAGTCTCAGAGTCAATGGGTACATGCACGATAACATCTCCACGCGTGTGGGTTGGAAGATGAGCTATGGAAGATGAGCTATGGAAGATGAGCTATGAGCTATGGTGCCCTACTAATCACCGCCAACTTTTTCCATCCCAGAGTCTTAGAGTCAGTGGGTACATGCACGATAACATCTCCACGCGTGTGGGTTGGAAGATGAGCTATGGAAGCGTTCAAAATTGCCCTACTGACCACCGCCAACTTTTTCCATCCCAGAGTCTCAGAGTCAATGGGTACATGTACGATAACATCTCCACGCGTGTGGGTTGGAAGATGAGCTATGGAAGATGAGCTATGAGCTATGGTGCCCTACTAATCACCGCCAACTTTTTCCATCCCAGAGTCTTAGAGTCAGTGGGTACATGCACGGTAACATCTCCACGCGTGTGGGTTGGAAGATGAGCTATGGAAACCTTCAAAATTGCCCTACTAATCACCGCCAACTTTTTCCATCCCAGAGTCTTAGAGTCAATGGGTACATGCACGATAACATCACCACCCGTGTGGGTTGGAAGATGAGCTATGGAACCCTTAAAGATTGCCCTGCTGACCACCGCCAACTTTTTCCATCCCAGAGTCTTAGAGTCAATAGGTACATGCACGATAACATCTCCACGCGTGTGGGTTGGAAGATGAGCTATGGAAGATGAGCTATGAGCTATGGTGCCCTACTAATCACCGCCAACTTTTTCCATCCCAGAGTCTCAGAGTCAATGGGTACATGCACGATAACATCTCCACGCGTGTGGGTTGGAAGATGAGCTATGGAAGATGAGCTATGAGCTATGGTGCCCTACTAATCACCGCCAACTTTTTCCATCCCAGAGTCTCAGAGTCAATGGGTACATGCACGATAACATCTCCACGCGTGTGGGTTGGAAGATGAGCTATGGAAGATGAGCTATGAGCTATGGTGCCCTACTAATCACCGCCAACTTTTTCCATCCCAGAGTCTTAGAGTCAGTGGCTACATGCACGATAACATCTCCTCGCGTGTGAGTTGGAAGATGAGCTATGGAAGATGAGCTATGAGCTATGGTGCCCTACTAATCACCGCCAACTTTTTCCATCCCAGAGTCTTAGAGTCAGTGGGTACATGCACAATAACATCTCCACGCGTGTGGGTTGGAAGATGAGCTATGGAAGCGTTCAAAATTGCCCTACTGACCACCGCCAACTTTTTCCATCCCAGAGTCTCAGAGTCAATGGGTACATGCACGATAACATCTCCACGCGTGTGGGTTGGAAGATGAGCTATGGAAGATGAACTATGAGCTATGGTGCCCTACTAATCACCCCCAACTTTTTCCATCCCAGAGTCTTAGAGTCAGTGGGTACATGCACGATAACATCTCCACGCGTGTGGGTTGGAAGATGAGCTATGGAAGATGAGCTATGAGCTATGGTGCCCTACTAATCACCGCCAACTTTTTCCATCCCAGAGTCTTAGAGTCAATGGGTACATGCACGATAACATCTCCACGCGTGTGGGTTGGAAGATGAGCTATGGAAACCCTACTGCCCTACTAATCACCGCCAACTTTTTCCATCCCAGAGTCTTAGAGTCAATGGGTACATGCACGATAATATCTCCACGCGTGGGGGTTGGAAGATGAGCTATGGAAACCTTCAAAATTGCCCTACTGACCACGGCCAACTTTTTCCATCCGAGAGTCTTAGAGTCAATAGGTACATGCACGATAACATCTCCACGCGTGTGGGTTGGAAGATGAGCTATGGAAGATGAGCTATGAGCTATGGTGCCCTACTAATCACCGCCAACTTTTTCCATCCCAGAGTCTCAGAGTCAATGGGTACATGCACGATAACACCTCTTTACGCGTGTGGGTTGGAAGATGAGCTATGAGCTATGGTGCCCTACTACTCAACGCCAACTTTTTCAATCCCAGAGTCTCAGAGTCAATGGGTACATGGACGATAACATCTCCACGCGTGTGGGTTGGAAGATGAGCTATGGAAGAATAGCTATGAGCTATGGTGCCCTACTAATCACCGCCAACTTTTTCCATCCCAGAGTCTTAGAGTCAGTGGCTACATGCACGATAACATCTCCACGCGTGTGGGTTGGAAGATGAGCTATGGAAGATGAGCTATGAGCTATGGTGCCCTACTAATCACCGCCAACTTTTTCCATCCCAGAGTCTTAGAGTCAATGGGTACATGCACGATAACATCTCCACGCGTGTGGGTTGGAAGATGAGCTATGGAAACCTTCAAAATTGCCCTGCTAATCACCGCCAACTTTTTCCATCCCAGAGTCTTAGAGTCAATGGGTACATGCACGATAATATCTCCACGCGTGTGGGTTGGAAGATGAGCTATGAGCTATGGTGCCCTACTAATCACCGCCAACTTTTTCCATCCCAGAGTCTCAGAGTCAATGGGTACATGCACGATAACATCTCCACGCGTGTGGGTTGGAAGATGAGCTATGGAAACCTTCAAAATTGCCCTACTAATCACCGCCAACTTTTTCCATCCCAGAGTCTCAGAGTCAGTGGCTACATGCACGATAACATCTCCACGCGTGTGGGTTGGAAGATGAGCTATGGAAGAATAGCTATGAGCTATGGTGCCCTACTAATCACCGCCAACTTTTTCCATCCCAGAGTCTTAGAGTCAATGGGTACATGCACGATAATATCTCCACGCGTGTGGGTTGGAAGATGAGCTATGAGCTATGGTGCCCTACTAATCACCGCCAACTTTTTCCATCCCAGAGCCTTAGAGTCAGTGGGTACATGCACGATAACATCTCCACGCGTGTGGGTTGGAAGATGAGCTATGGAAACCTTCAAAATTGCCCTACTAATTCACCGCCAACTTTTTCCATCCCAGAGTCTCAGAGTCAATGGGTACATGCACGATAACATCACCGCCCGTGTGGATTGGAAGATGAGCTATGGAAGCGTTCAAAATTGCCCTACTGACCACCGCCAACTTTTTCCATCCCAGAGTCTCAGAGTCAATGGGTACATGCACGATAACATCACCGCCCGTGTGGATTGGAAGATGAGCTATGGAAGCGTTCAAAATTGCCCTACTGACCACCGCCAACTTTTTCCATCCCAGAGTCTCAGAGTCAATGGGTACATGCACGATAACATCACCGCCCGTGTGGATTGGAAGATGAGCTATGGAAACCTTCAAAATTGCCCTACTAATCACCGCCAACTTTTTCCATCCCAGAGTCTTAGAGTCAATGGGTACATGCACGATAACGTCTCCACGCGTGTGGGTTGGAAGATGAGCTATGGAAGATGAGCTATGAGCTATGGTACCCTACTAATCACCGCCAACTTTTTCCATCCCAGAGTCTCAGAGTCAATGGGTACATGCACGATAACATCTCCACGCGTGTGGGTTGGAAGATGAGCTATGGAAACCTTCAAAATTGCCCTACTAATCACCGCCAACTTTTTCCATCCCAGAGTCTCAGAGTCAGTGGCTACATGCACGATAACATCTCCACGCGTGTGGGTTGGAAGATGAGCTATGGAAACCTTCAAAATTGCCCTACTAAACACCGCCAACTTTTTCCATCCCAGAGTCTCAGAGTCAGTGGCTACATGCACGATAACATCTCCACGCGTGTGGGTTGGAAGATGAGCTATGGAAGATGAGCTATGAGCTATGGTGCCCTACTAATCACCGCCAACTTTTTCCATCCCAGAGTCTTAGAGTCAGTGGGTACATGCACGATAACATCTCCACGCGTGTGGGTTGGAAGATGAGCTATGGAAACCTTCAAATTGCCCTACTGACCACGGCCAACTTTTTCCATCCCAGAGTCTTAGAGTCAATATTTACATGCACGATAACATCTCCACGCGTGTGGGTTGGAAGATGAGTTATGGAAGATGAGCTATGAGCTATGGTGCCCTACTAATCACCGCCAACTTTTTCCATCCCAGAGTCTTAGAGTCAATGGGTACATGCACGATAATATCTCCACGCGTGTGGGTTGGAAGATGAGCTATGGAAACCTTCAAAATTGCCCTACTGACCACGGCCAACTTTTTCCATCCGAGAGTCTTAGAGTCAATGGGTACATGCACGATAACATCTCCACGCGTGTGGGTTGGAAGATGAGCTATGGAAACCTTCAAAATTGCCCTACTAATCACCGCCAACTTTTTCCATCCCAGAGTCTCAGAGTCAATGGGTACATGCACGATAACATCTCCACGCGTGTGGGTTGGAAGATGAGCTATGGAAGATGAGCTATGGAAGATGAGCTATGAGCTATGGTGCCCTACTAATCACCGCCAACTTTTTCCATCCCAGAGTCTTAGAGTCAATGGGTACATGCACGATAACATCACCACCCGTGTGGGTTGGAAGATGAGCTATGGAAGATGAGCTATGAGCTATGGTGCCCTACTAATCACCGCCAACTTTTTCCATCCCAGAGTCTTAGAGTCAGTGGGTACATGCACGATAACATCTCCACGCGTTTGGGTTGGAAGATGAGCTATGGAAGATGAGCTGTGAGCTATGGTACCCTACTAATCACCGCCAACTTTTTCCATCCCAGAGTCTCAGAGTCAATGGGTACATGCACGATAACATCTCCACGCGTGTGGGTTGGAAGATGAGTTATGGAAGATGAGCTATGAGCTATGGTGCCCTACTAATCACCGCCAACTTTTTCCATCCCAGAGTCTTAGAGTCAGTGGGTACATGCACGATAACATCTCCACGCGTGTGGGTTGGAAGATGAGCTATGGAAGATGAGCTATGAGCTATGGTGCCCTACTACTCAACGCCAACTTTTTCCATCCCAGAGTCTCAGAGTCAATGGGTACATGCACGATAACATCTCCACGCGTGTGGGTTGGAAGATGAGCTATGGAAACCTTCAAAATTGCCCTACTAATCACCGCCAACTTTTTCCATCCCAGAGTCTCAGAGTCAATGGGTACATGCACGAAAACATCTCCACGCGTGTGGGTTGGAAAATGAGCTATGGAAGATGAGCTATGAGCTATGGTGCCCTACTACTCAACGCCAACTTTTTCCATCCCAGAGTCTCAGAGTCAATGGGTACATGCACGATAACATCTCCACGCGTGTGGGTTGGAAGATGAGCTATGGAAGATGAGCTATGGTGCCCTACTACTCAACGCCAACTTTTTCCATCCGAGAGTCTTAGAGTCAATAGGTACATGCACGATAACATCACCACCCGTGTGGGTTGGAAGATGAGCTATGGAAACCTTCAAAATTGCCCTACTAATCACCGCCAACTTTTGCCATCCCAGAGTCTCAGAGTCAATGGGTACATGCACGATAACATCTCCACGCGTGTGGGTTGGAAGATGAGCTATGAGCTATGGTGCCCTACTAATCACCGCCAACTTTTTCCATCCCAGAGTCTTAGAGTCAATAGGTACATGCACGATAACATCTCCACGCGTGTGGGTTGGAAGATGAGCTATGGAAGATGAGCTATGAGCTATGGTGCCCTATTAATCACCGCCAACTTTTTCCATCCCAGAGTCTCAGAGTCAATGGGTACATGCACGATAACATCTCCACGCGTGTGGGTTGGAAGATGAGCTATGGAAGATGAGCTATGAGCTATGGTGCCCTACTAATCACCGCCAACTTTTTCCATCCCAGAGTCTTAGAGTCAGTGGGTACATGCACGATAACATCTCCACGCGTGTGGGTTGGAAGATGAGCTATGAGCTATGGTGCCCTACTAATCACCGCCAACTTTTTCCATCCCAGAGTCTTAGAGTCAGTGGGTACATGCACGATAACATCTCCACGCGTGTGGGTTGGAAGATGAGCTATGGAAGATGAGCTATGAGCTATGGTGCCCTACTAATCACCGCCAACTTTTTCCATCCCAGAGTCTTAGAGTCAATGGGTACATGCACGATAACATCTCCACGCGTGTGGGTTGGAAGATGAGCTATGAGCTATGGTGCCCTACTAATCACCGCCAACTTTTTCCATCCCAGAGTCTTAGAGTCAGTGGGTACATGCACGATAACATCTCCACGCGTGTGGGTTGGAAGATGAGCTATGGAAGATGAGCTATGAGCTATGGTGCCCTACTAATCACCGCCAACTTTTTCCATCCCAGAGTCTCAGAGTCAATGGGTACATGCAGGATAACATCTCCACGCGTGTGGGTTGGAAGATGAGCTATGGAAGATGAGCTATGAGCTATGGTGCCCTACTAATCACCACCAACTTTTTCCATCCCAGAGTCTTAGAGTCAATGGGTACATGCACGATAACATCACCACCCGTGTGGGTTGGAAGATGAGCTATGGAAGATGAGCTGTGGAAGATGAGCTATGAGCTATGGTGCCCTACTAATCACCGCCAACTTTTTCCATCCCAGAGTCTTAGAGTCAATGGGTACATGCACGATAACATCTCCACGCGTGTGGGTTGGAAGATGAGCTATGGAAACCTTCAAAATTGCCCTACTAATCACCGCCAACTTTTTCCATCCCAGAGTCTCAGAGTCAGTGGCTTCATGCACGATAACATCTCCACGCGTGTGGGTTGGAAGATGAGCTATGGAAGATGAGCTATGAGCTATGGTGCCCTACTAATCACCGCCAACTTTTTCCATCCCAGAGTCTTAGAGTCAGTGGGTACATGCACGATAACATCTCCACGCGTGTGGGTTGGAAAATGAGCTATGAGCTATGGTGCCCTACTAATCACCGCCAACTTTTTCCATCCCAGAGTCTTAGAGTCAGTGGGTACATGCACGATAACATCTCCACGCGTGTGGGTTGGAAGATGAGCTATGGAAGATGAGCTATGAGCTATGGTGCCCTACTACTCAACGCCAACTTTTTCCATCCCAGAGTCTCAGAGTCAATGGGTACATGCACGATAACATCTCCACGCGTGTGGGTTGGAAGATGAGCTATGAGCTATGGTGCCCTACTAATCACCGCCAGCTTTTTCCATCCCAGAGTCTCAGAGTCAATGGGTACATGCACGAAAACATCTCCACGCGTGTGGGTTGGAAAATGAGCTATGGAAGATGAGCTATGAGCTATGGTGCCCTACTAATCACCGCCAACTTTTTCCATCCCAGAGTCTCAGAGTCAATGGGTACATGCACGATAACATCTCCACGCGTGTGGGTTGGAAGATGAGCTATGGAAGATGAGCTATGAGCTATGGTGCCCTACTAATCACCGCCAACTTTTTCCATCCGAGAGTCTTAGAGTCAATAGGTACATGCACGATAACATCTCCACGCGTGTGGGTTGGAAAATGAGCTATGGAAGATGAGCTATGAGCTATGGTGCCCTACTAATCACCGGCAACTTTTTCCATCCCAGAGTCTTAGAGTCAATGGGTACATGCACGATAACATCTCCACGCGTGTGGGTTGGAAGATGAGCTATGGAAACCTTAAAAATTGCCCTACTGACCACGGCCAACTTTTTCCATCCCAGAGTCTCAGAGTCAATGGGTACATGCACGATAACATCACCACCCGTGTGGGTTGGAAGATGAGCTATGGAAGATGAGCTATGAGCTATGGTGCCCTACTAATCACCGCCAACTTTTTCCATCCCAGAGTCTCAGAGTCAATGGGTACATGCACGATAACATCTCCACGCGTGTGGGTTGGAAGATGAGCTATGGAAACCTTCAAAATTGCCCTACTAATCACCGCCAACTTTTTCCATCCCAGAGTCTCAGAGTCAATGGGTACATGCACGAAAACATCTCCACGCGTTTGGGTTGGAAAATGAGCTATGGAAGATGAGCTATGAGCTATGGTGCCCTACTAATCACCGCCAACTTTTTCCATCCCAGAGTCTCAGAGTCAATGGGTACATGCACGATAACATCTCCACGCGTGTGGGTTGGAAGATGAGCTATGGAAGATGAGCTATGGAAGATGAGCTATGAGCTATGGTGCCCTACTAATCACCGCCAACTTTTTCCATCCCAGAGTCTCAGAGTCAATGGGTACATGCACGATAACATCTCCACGCGTGTGGGTTGGAAGATGAGCTATGGAAACCTTAAAAATTGCCCTACTAATCACCGCCAACTTTTTCCATCCCAGAGTCTCAGAGTCAATGGGTACATGCACGAAAACATCTCCACGCGTGTGGGTTGGAAAATGAGCTATGGAAAATGAGCTATGAGCTATGGTGCCCTACTAATCACCGCCAACTTTTTCCATCCCAGAGTCTCAGAGTCAATGGGTACATGCACGATAACATCTCCACGCGTGTGGGTTGGAAGATGAGCTATGGAAGATGAGCTATGGAAGATGAGCTATGAGCTATGGTGCCCTACTAATCACCGCCAACTTTTTCCATCCCAGAGTCTCAGAGTCAATGGGTACATGCACGATAACATCTCCACGCGTGTGGGTTGGAAGATGAGCTATGAGCTATGGTGCCCTACTAATCACCGCCAACTTTTTCCATCCCAGAGTCTTAGAGTCAATGGGTACATGCACGATAACATCACCACCCGTGTGGGTTGGAAGATGAGCTATGGAAGATGAGCTATGGAAGATGAGCTATGAGCTATGGTGCCCTACTACTCAACGCCAACTTTTTCCATCCCAGAGTCTCAGAGTCAATGGGTACATGCACGATAACATCTCCACGCGTGTGGGTTGGAAGATGAGCTATGAGCTATGGTGCCCTACTAATCACCGCCAACTTTTTCCATCCCAGAGTCTTAGAGTCAATGGGTACATGCACGATAACATCACCACCCGTGTGGGTTGGAAGATGAGCTATGGAAACCTTAAAGATTGCCCTACTAATCACCGCCAACTTTTTCCATCCCAGAGTCTCAGAGTCAGTGGCTACATGCACGATAACATCTCCACGCGTGTGGGTTGGAAGATGAGCTATGGAAGATGAGCTATGGAAGATGAGCTATGAGCTATGGTGCCCTACTAATCACCGCCAACTTTTTCCATCCCAGAGTCTCAGAGTCAATGGGTACATGCACGATAACATCTCCACGCGTGTGGGTTGGAAGATGAGCTATGGAAGATGAGCTATGGAAGATGAGCTATGAGCTATGGTGCCCTACTTATCACCGCCAACTTTTTCCATCCCAGAGTCTCAGAGTCAATGGGTACATGCACGAAAACATCTCCACGCGTGTGGGTTGGAAAATGAGCTATGGAAGATGAGCTATGAGCTATGGTGCCCTACTAATCACCGCCAACTTTTTCCATCCCAGAGTCTCAGAGTCAATGGGTACATGCACGATAACATCTCCACGCGTGTGGGTTGGAAGATGAGCTATGGAAGATGAGCTATGGAAGATGAGCTATGAGCTATGGTGCCCTACTAATCACCGCCAACTTTTTCCATCCGAGAGTCTTAGAGTCAATAGGTACATGCACGATAACATCTCCACGCGTGTGGGTTGGAAGATGAGCTATGAGCTATGGTGCCCTACTAATCACCGCCAACTTTTTCCATCCCAGAGTCTCAGAGCCAATGGGTACATGCACGAAAACATCTCCACGCGTGTGGGTTGGAAAATGAGATATGGAAGATGAGCTATGAGCTATGGTGCCCTACTAATCACCGCCAACTTTTTCCATCCCAGAGTCTCAGAGTCAATGGGTACATGCACGATAACATCTCCACGCGTGTGGGTTGGAAGATGAGCTATGGAAGATGAGCTATGAGCTATGGTGCCCTACTAATCACCGCCAACTTTTTCCATCCGAGAGTCTTAGAGTCAATAGGTACATGCACGATAACATCTCCACGCGTGTGGGTTGGAAAATGAGCTATGGAAGATGAGCTATGAGCTATGGTGCCCTACTAATCACCGCCAACTTTTTCCATCCCAGAGTCTCAGAGTCAATGGGTACATGCACGATAACATCTCCACGCGTGTGGGTTGGAAGATGAGCTATGGAAGATGAGCTATGGAAGATGAGCTATGAGCTATGGTGCCCTACTAATCACCGCCAACTTTTTCCATCCCAGAGTCTCAGAGTCAATGGGTACATGCACGATAACATCTCCACGCGTGTGGGTTGGAAGATGAGCTATGGAAACCTTCAAAATTGCCCTACTAATCACCGCCAACTTTTTCCATCCCAGAGTCTCTGAGTCAATGGGTACATGCACGAAAACATCTCCACGCGTGTGGGTTGGAAAATGAGCTATGGAAGATGAGCTATGAGCTATGGTGCCCTACTAATCACCGCCAACTTTTTCCATCCCAGAGTCTCAGAGTCAATGGGTACATGCACGATAACATCTCCACGCGTGTGGGTTGGAAGATGAGCTATGGAAGATGAGCTATGGAAGATGAGCTATGAGCTATGGTGCCCTACTAATCACCGCCAACTTTTTTCATCCCAGAGTCTCAGAGTCAATAGGTACATGCACGATAACATCTCCACGCGTGTGGGTTGGAAGATGAGTTATGGAAGATAAGCTATGAGCTATGGTGCCCTACTACTCAACGCCAGCTTTTTCCATCCGAGAGTCTTAGAGTCTTAGAGTCAATAGGTACATGCACGATAACATCTCCACGCGTGTGGGTTGGAAGATGAGCTATGGAAGATGAGCTATGAGCTATGGTGCCCTACTAATCACCGCCAACTTTTTCCATCCCAGAGTCTTAGAGTCAATGGGTACATGCACGATAACATCTCCACGCGTGTGGGTTGGAAGATGAGCTATGGAAACCTTCAAAATTGCCCTACTAATCACCGCCAACTTTTTCCATCCCAGAGTCTCAGAGTCAGTGGCTACATGCACGATAACATTTCCACGCGTGTGGGTTGGAAGATGAGCTATGAGCTATGGTGCCCTACTAATCACCGCCAACTTTTTCCATCCCAGAGTCTTAGAGTCAATGGGTACATGCACGATAACATCTCCACGCGTGTGGGTTGGAAGATGAGCTATGGAAACCTTCAAAATTGCCCTACTAATCACCGCCAACTTTTTCCATCCCAGAGTCTCAGAGTCAATGGGTACATGCACGATAACATCTCCACGCGTGTGGGTTGGAAGATGAGCTATGGAAACCTTCAAAATTGCCCTACTAATCACCGCCAACTTTTTCCATCCCAGAGTCTCAGAGTCAGTGGCTACATGCACGATAACATCTCCACGCGTGTGGGTTGGAAGATGAGCTATGGAAGATGAGCTATGAGCTATGGTGCCCTACTAATCACCGCCAACTTTTTCCATCCCAGAGTCTTAGAGTCAATGGGTACATGCACGATAACATCACCACCCGTGTGGGTTGGAAGATGAGCTATGGAAACCTTCAAAATTGCCCTACTAATCACCGCCAACTTTTTCCATCCCAGAGTCTCAGAGTCAATGGGTACATGCACGATAACATCTCCACGCGTGTGGGTTGGAAGATGAGCTATGGAAGATGAGCTATGAGCTATGGTGCCCTACTAACCACCGCCAACTTTTTCCATCCCAGAGTCTTAGAGTCAATGGGTACATGCACGATAACATCTCCACGCGTGTGGGTTTAAAGATGAGCTATGGAAGATGAGCTATGAGCTATGGTGCCCTACTAATCACCGCCAACTTTTTCCATCCCAGAGTCAATGGGTACATGCACGAAAACATCTCCACGCGTGTGGGTTGGAAAATGAGCTATGGAAGATGAGCTATGAGCTATGGTGCCCTACTAATCACCGCCAACTTTTTCCATCCCAGAGTCTTAGAGTCAATGGGTACATGCACGATAACATCTCCACGCGTGTGGGTTGGAAGATGAGCTATGGAAGATGAGCTATGGAAGATGAGCTATGAGCTATGGTGCCCTACTAATCACCGCCAACTTTTTCCATCCCAGAGTCTTAGAGTCAATGGGTACATGCACGATAACATTGCATTGGAAGATGAGCTATGGAAGATGAGCTATGGAAGATGAGCTATGAGCTATGGTGCCCTACTAATCACCGCCAACTTTTTCCATCCCAGAGTCTCAGAGTCAATGGGTACATGCACGATAACATCTCCACGCGTGTGGGTTGGAAGATGAGCTATGAGCTATGGTGCCCTACTAATCACCGCCAACTTTTTCCATCCCAGAGTCTCAGAGTCAATGGGTACATGCACGAAAACATCTCCACGCGTGTGGGTTGGAAAATGAGCTATGGAAGATGAGCTATGAGCTATGGTGCCCTACTAATCACCGCCAACTTTTTCCATCCCAGAGTCTCAGAGTCAATGGGTACATGCACGATAACATCTCCACGCGTGTGGGTTGGAAGATGAGCTATGGAAGATGAGCTATGGAAGATGAGCTATGAGCTATGGTGCCCTACTAATCACCGCCAACTTTTTCCATCCGAGAGTCTTAGAGTCAATAGGTACATGCACGATAACATCTCCACGCGTGTGGGTTGGAAAATGAGCTATGGAAGATGAGCTATGAGCTATGGTGCCCTACTAATCACCGCCAACTTTTTCCATCCCAGAGTCTTAGAGTCAATGGGTACATGCACGATAACATCTCCACGCGTGTGGGTTGGAAGATGAGCTATGGAAACCTTAAAAATTGCCCTACTGACCACGGCCAACTTTTTCCATCCCAGAGTCTCAGAGTCAATGGGTACATGCACGATAACATCACCACCCGTGTGGGTTGGAAGATGAGCTATGGAAGATGAGCTATGAGCTATGGTGCCCTACTAATCACCGCCAACTTTTTCCATCCCAGAGTCTCAGAGTCAATGGGTACATGCACGATAACATCTCCACGCGTGTGGGTTGGAAGATGAGCTATGGAAGATGAGCTATGGAAGATGAGCTATGGAAGATGAGCTATGGAAGATGAGCTATGGAAGATGAGCTATGAGCTATGGTGCCCTACTAATCACCGCCAACTTTTTCCATCCCAGAGTCTTAGAGTCAATGGGTACATGCACGATAATATCTCCACGCGTGTGGGTTGGAAGATGAGCTATGGAAGATGAGCTATGAGCTATGGTGCCCTACTAATCGCCGCCAACTTTTTCCATCCCAGAGTCTCAGAGTCAATGGGTACATGCACGATAACATCTCCACGCGTGTGCGTTGAAAGATGAGCTATGGAAGATGAGCTATGAGCTATGGTGCCCTACTAATCACCGCCAACTTTTTCCATCCCAGAGTCTCAGAGTCAATGGGTACATGCACGATAACATCTCCACGCGTGTGGGTTGGAAGATGAGCTATGAGCTATGGTGCCCTACTAATCACCGCCAACTTTTTCCATCCCAGAGTCTTAGAGTCAATGGGTACATGCACGATAACATCTCCACGCGTGTGGGTTGGAAGATGAGCTATGGAAGATGAGCTATGAGCTATGGTGCCCTACTAATCACCGCCAACTTTTTCCATCCCAGAGTCTCAGAGTCAATGGGTACATGCACGATAACATCTCCACGCGTGTGGGTTGGAAGATGAGCTATGAGCTATGGTGCCCTACTAATCACCGCCAACTTTTTCCATCCCAGAGTCTCAGAGTCAATGGGTACATGCACGATAACATCTCCACGCGTGTGGGTTGGAAGATGAGCTATGAGCTATGGTGCCCTACTAATCACCGCCAACTTTTTCCATCCCAGAGTCTTAGAGTCAATGGGTACATGCACGATAACATCTCCACGCGTGTGGGTTGGAAGATGAGCTATGGAAGATGAGCTATGGAAGATGAGCTATGAGCTATGGTGCCCTACTAATCACCGCCAACTTTTTCCATCCCAGAGTCTCAGAGTCAATGGGTACATGCACGATAACATCTCCACGCGTGTGGGTTGGAAGATGAGCTATGAGCTATGGTGCCCTACTAATCACCGCCAACTTTTTCCATCCCAGAGTCTCAGAGTCAATGGGTACATGCACGATAACATCTCAACGCGTGTGGGTTGGAAAATGAGCTATGGAAGATGAGCTATGAGCTATGGTGCCCTACTAATCACCGCCAACTTTTTCCATCCCAGAGTCTCAGAGTCAATGGGTACATGCACGAAAACATCTCCACGCGTGTGGGTTGGAAAATGAGCTATGGAAGATGAGCTATGAGCTATGGTGCCCTACTAATCACCGCCAACTTTTTCCATCCCAGAGTCTCAGAGTCAATGGGTACATGCACGATAACATCACCACCCGTGTGGGTTGGAAGATGAGCTATGGAAACCTTCGAAATTGCCCTACTAATCACCGCCAACTTTTTCCATCCCAGAGTCTCAGAGTCAATGGGTACATGCACGATAACATCTCCACGCGTGTGGGTTGGAAGATGAGCTATGGAAGATGAGCTATGAGCTATGGTGCCCTACTAATCACCGCCAACTTTTTCCATACCAGAGTCTTAGAGTCAATGGGTACATGCACGATAACATCTCCACGCGTGTGGGTTGGAAGATGAGCTATGGAAGATGAGCTATGAGCTATGGTGCCCTACTAATCACCGCCAACTTTTTCCATCCCAGAGTCTCAGAGTCAATGGGTACATGCACGAAAACATCTCCACGCGTGTGGGTTGGAAAATGAGCTATGGAAGATGAGCTATGAGCTATGGTGCCCTACTAATCACCGCCAACTTTTTCCATCCCAGAGTCTCAGAGTCAATGGGTACATGCACGAAAACATCTCCACGCGTGTGGGTTGGAAAATGAGCTATGGAAGATGAGCTATGAGCTATGGTGCCCTACTACTCAACGCCAACTTTTTCCATCCCAGAGTCTCAGAGTCAATGGGTACATGCACGATAACATCTCCACGCGTGTGGGTTGGAAGATGAGCTATGAGCTATGGTGCCCTACTAATCACCGCCAACTTTTTCCATCCCAGAGTCTCAGAGTCAATGGGTACATGCACGAAAACATCTCCACGCGTGTGGGTTGGAAAATGAGCTATGGAAGATGAGCTATGAGCTATGGTGCCCTACTAATCACCGCCAACTTTTTCCATCCCAGAGTCTCAGAGTCAATGGGTACATGCACGATAACATCTCCACGCGTGTGGGTTGGAAGATGAGCTATGGAAGATGAGCTATGAGCTATGGTGCCCTACTAATCACCGCCAACTTTTTCCATCCCAGAGTCTCAGAGTCAATGGGTACATGCACGATAACATCTCCACGCGTGTGGGTTGGAAGATGAGCTATGGAAGATGAGCTATGGAAGATGAGCTATGAGCTATGGTGCCCTACTAATCACCGCCAACTTTTTCCATCCCAGAGTCTCAGAGTCAATGGGTACATGCACGATAACATCTCCACGCGTGTGGGTTGGAAGATGAGCTATGGAAACCTTCAAAATTGCCCTACTAATCACCGCCAACTTTTTCCATCCCAGAGTCTCAGAGTCAATGGGTACATGCACGATAACATCACCACCCGTGTGGGTTGGAAGATGAGCTATGGAAGATGAGCTATGGAAGATGAGCTATGAGCTATGGTGCCCTACTAATCACCGCCAACTTTTTCCATCCGAGAGTCTTAGAGTCAATAGGTACATGCACGATAACATCTCCACGCGTGTGGGTTGGAAGATGAGCTATGGAAGATGAGCTATGAGCTATGGTACCCTACTAATCACCGCCAACTTTTTCCATCCCAGAGTCTCAGAGTCAATGGGTACATGCACGATAACATCTCCACGCGTGTGGGTTGGAAGATGAGCTATGAGCTATGGTGCCCTACTAATCACCGCCAACTTTTTCCATCCCAGAGTCTTAGAGTCAATGGGTACATGCACGATAACATCTCCACGCGTGTGGGTTGGAAGATGAGCTATGGAAGATGAGCTATGGAAGATGAGCTATGAGCTATGGTGCCCTACTAATCACCGCCAACTTTTTCCATCCCAGAGTCTCAGAGTCAATGGGTACATGCACGATAACATCTCCACGCGTGTGGGTTGGAAGATGAGCTATGAGCTATGGTGCCCTACTAATCACCGCCAACTTTTTCCATCCCAGAGTCTCAGAGTCAATGGGTACATGCACGATAACATCTCCACGCGTGTGGGTTGGAAGATGAGCTATGAGCTATGGTGCCCTACTAATCACCGCCAACTTTTTCCATCCCAGAGTCTTAGAGTCAATGGGTACATGCACGATAACATCTCCACGCGTGTGGGTTGGAAGATGAGCTATGGAAGATGAGCTATGGAAGATGAGCTATGAGCTATGGTGCCCTACTAATCACCGCCAACTTTTTCCATCCCAGAGTCTCAGAGTCAATGGGTACATGCACGATAACATCTCCACGCGTGTGGGTTGGAAGATGAGCTATGAGCTATGGTGCCCTACTAATCACCGCCAACTTTTTCCATCCCAGAGTCTCAGAGTCAATGGGTACATGCACGAAAACATCTCAACGCGTGTGGGTTGGAAAATGAGCTATGGAAGATGAGCTATGAGCTATGGTGCCCTACTAATCACCGCCAACTTTTTCCATCCCAGAGTCTCAGAGTCAATGGGTACATGCACGAAAACATCTCCACGCGTGTGGGTTGGAAAATGAGCTATGGAAGATGAGCTATGAGCTATGGTGCCCTACTAATCACCGCCAACTTTTTCCATCCCAGAGTCTCAGAGTCAATGGGTACATGCACGATAACATCACCACCCGTGTGGGTTGGAAGATGAGCTATGGAAACCTTCGAAATTGCCCTACTAATCACCGCCAACTTTTTCCATCCCAGAGTCTCAGAGTCAATGGGTACATGCACGATAACATCTCCACGCGTGTGGGTTGGAAGATGAGCTATGGAAGATAAGCTATGAGCTATGGTGCCCTACTAATCACCGCCAACTTTTTCCATACCAGAGTCTTAGAGTCAATGGGTACATGCACGATAACATCTCCACGCGTGTGGGTTGGAAGATGAGCTATGGAAGATGAGCTATGAGCTATGGTGCCCTACTAATCACCGCCAACTTTTTCCATCCCAGAGTCTCAGAGTCAATGGGTACATGCACGAAAACATCTCCACGCGTGTGGGTTGGAAAATGAGCTATGAGCTATGGTGCCCTACTAATCACCGCCAACTTTTTCCATCCCAGAGTCTCAGAGTCAATGGGTACATGCACGAAAACATCTCCACGCGTGTGGGTTGGAAAATGAGCTATGGAAGATGAGCTATGAGCTATGGTGCCCTACTACTAAACGCCAACTTTTTCCATCCCAGAGTCTCAGAGTCAATGGGTACATGCACGATAACATCTCCACGCGTGTGGGTTGGAAGATGAGCTATGAGCTATGGTGCCCTACTAATCACCGCCAACTTTTTCCATCCCAGAGTCTCAGAGTCAATGGGTACATGCACGAAAACATCTCCACGCGTGTGGGCTGGAAAATGAGCTATGGAAGATGAGCTATGAGCTATGGTGCAATACTAATCACCGCCAACTTTTTCCATCCCAGAGTCTCAGAGTCAATGGGTACATGCACGAAAACATCTCCACGCGTGTGGGTTGGAATATGAGCTATGGAAGATGAGCTATGAGCTATGGTGCCCTACTAATCACCGCCAACTTTTTCCATCCCAGAGTCTCAGAGTCAATGGGTACATGCACGATAACATCTCCACGCGTGTGGGTTGGAAGATGAGCTATGGAAGATGAGCTATGAGCTATGGTGCCCTACTAATCACCGCCAACTTTTTCCATCCCAGAGTCTCAGAGTCAATGGGTACATGCACGATAACATCTCCACGCGTGTGGGTTGGAAGATGAGCTATGGAAACCTTCAAAATTGCCCTACTAATCACCGCCAACTTTTTCCATCCCAGAGTCTCAGAGTCAATGGGTACATGCACGATAACATCACCACCCGTGTGGGTTGGAAGATGAGCTATGGAAGATGAGCTATGGAAGATGAGCTATGAGCTATGGTGCCCTACTAATCACCGCCAACTTTTTCCATCCGAGAGTCTTAGAGTCAATAGGTACATGCACGATAACATCTCCACGCGTGTGGGTTGGAAGATGAGCTATGGAAGATGAGCTATGAGCTATGGTACCCTACTAATCACCGCCAACTTTTTCCATCCCAGAGTCTTAGAGTCAATGGGTACATGCACGATAACATCTCCACGCGTGTGGGTTGGAAGATGAGCTATGAGCTATGGTGCCCTACTAATCACCGCCAACTTTTTCCATCCCAGAGTCTCAGAGTCAATGGGTACATGCACGATAACATCTCCACGCGTGTGGGTTGGAAGATGAGCTATGGAAACCTTCAAAATTGCCCTACTAATCACCGCCAACTTTTTCCATCCCAGAGTCTCAGAGTCAATGGGTACATGCACGAAAACATCTCCACGCGTGTGGGTTGGAAAATGAGCTATGGAAGATGAGCTATGAGCTATGGTGCCCTACTAATCACCGCCAACTTTTTCCATCCCAGAGTCTCAAAGTCAATGGGTACATGCACGAAAACATCTCCACGCGTGTGGGTTGGAAAATGAGCCATGGAAGATGAGCTATGAGCTATGGTGCCCTACTACTCAACGCCAACTTTTTCCATCCCAGAGTCTTAGAGTCAATGGGTACATGCACGATAACATCTCCACGCGTGTGGGTTGGAAGATGAGCTATGGAAGATGAGCTATGAGCTATGGTGCCCTACTAATCACCGCCAACTTTTTCCATCCCAGAGTCTCAGAGTCAATGGGTACATGCACGATAACATCTCCACGCGTGTGGGTTGGAAGATGAGCTATGGAAGATGAGCTATGGAAGATGAGCTATGAGCTATGGTGCCCTACTAATCACCGCCAACTTTTTCCATCCCAGAGTCTCAGAGTCAATGGGTACATGCACGATAACATCTCCACGCGTGTGGGTTGGAAGATGAGCTATGGAAGATGAGCTATGAGCTATGGTACCCTACTAATCACCGCCAACTTTTTCCATCCCAGAGTCTTAGAGTCAATGGGTACATGCACGATAACATCTCCACGCGTGTGGGTTGGAAGATGAGCTATGGTGCCCTACTAATCACCGCCAACTTTTTCCATCCCAGAGTCTCAGAGTCCATGGGTACATGCACGATAACATCTCCACGCGTGTGGGTTGGAAGATGAGCTATGAGCTATGGTGCCCTACTAATCACCGCCAACTTTTTCCATCCCAGAGTCTTAGAGTCAATGGGTACATGCACGATAACATCTCCACGCGTGTGGGTTGGAAGATGAGCTATGGAAGATGAGCTATGAGCTATGGTACCCTACTAATCACCGCCAACTTTTTCCATCCCAGAGTCTTAGAGTCAATGGGTACATGCACGATAATATCTCCACGCGTGTGGGTTGGAATATGAGCTATGGAAGATGAGCTATGAGCTATGGTGCCCTACTAATCACCGCCAACTTTTTCCATCCCAGAGTCTTAGAGTCAGTGGGTACATGCACGATAACATCTCCACGCGTGTGGGTTGGAAAATGAGCTATGGAAGATGAGCTATGAGCTATGGTGCCCTACTAATCACCGCCAACTTTTTCCATCCCAGAGTCTCAGAGTCAATGGGTACATGCACGATAACATCACCGCCCGTGTGGATTGGAAGATGAGCTATGGAAGCGTTCAAAATTGCCCTACTGACCACCGCCAACTTTTTCCATCCCAGAGTCTCAGAGTCAATGGGTACATGCACGATAACATCTCCACGCGTGTGGCTTGGAAGATGAGCTATGGAAGATGAGCTATGAGCTATGGTGCCCTACTAATCACCGCCAACTTTTTCCATCCCAGAGTTTCAGAGTCAATGGGTACATGCACGAAAACATCTCCACGCGTGTGGGTTGGAAGATGAGCTATGGAAGATGAGCTATGAGCTATGGTGCCCTACTAATCACCGCCAACTTTTTCCATCCCAGAGTCTCAGAGTCAATGGGTACATGCACGATAACATCTCCACGCGTGTGGGTTGGAAGATGAGCTATGGAAGATGAGCTATGGAAGATGAGCTATGGAAGATGAGCTATGAGCTATGGTGCCCTACTAATCACCGCCAACTTTTTCCATCCCAGAGTCTCAGAGTCAATGGGTACATGCACGATAAAATCTCCACGCGTGTGGGTTGGAAGATGAGCTATGGAAACCTTCAAAATTGCCCTACTAATCACCGCCAACTTTTTCCATCCCAGAGTCTCAGAGTCAATGGGTACATGCACGAAAACATCTCCACGCGTGTGGGTTGGAAAATGAGCTATGGAAACCTTCAAAATTGCCCTACTAATCACCGCCAACTTTTTCCATCCCAGAGTCTCAGAGTCAATGGGTACATGCACGAAAACATCTCCACGCGTGTGGGTTGGAAAATTAGCTATGGAAGATGAGCTATGAGCTATGGTGCCCTACTACTCAACGCCAACTTTTTCCATCCCAGAGTCTTAGAGTCAATGGGTACATGCACGATAACATCTCCACGCGTGTGGGTTGGAAGATGAGCTATGGAAGATGAGCTATGAGCTATGGTGCCCTACTAATCACTGCCAACTTTTTCATCCCAGAGTCTCAGAGTCAATGGGTACATGCACGATAACATCTCCACGCGTGTGGGTTGGAAGATGAGCTATGGAAGATGAGCTATGAGCTATGGTGCCCTACTAATCACCGCCAACTTTTTCCATCCCAGAGTCTTAGAGTCAGTGGCTACATGCACGATAACATCACCGCCCGTGTGGATTGGAAGATGAGCTATGGAAGCGTTCAAAATTGCCCTACTGACCACCGCCAACTTTTTCCATCCCAGAGTCTCAGAGTCAATGGGTACATGCACGATAACATCTCCACGCGTGTGGGTTGGAAGATGAGCTATGGAAGATGAGCTATGAGCTATGGTGCCCTACTACTCAACGCCAACTTTTTCCATCCCAGAGTCTCAGAGTCAATGGGTACATGCACGATAACATCTCCACGCGTGTGGGTTGGAAGATGAGCTATGGAAACCATCAAAATTGCCCTACTAATCACCGCCAACTTTTTCCATCACAGAGTCTTAGAGTCAGTGGGTACATGCACGATAACATCTCCACGCGTGTGGGTTGGAAGATGAGCTATGGAAGATGAGCTATGAGCTATGGTGCCCTACTAATCACCGCCAACTTTTTCCATCCCAGAGTCTCAGAGTCAATGGGTACATGCACGATAACATCTCCACGCGTGTGGGTTGGAAGATGAGCTATGGAAGATGAGCTATGAGCTATGGTGCCCTACTAATCACCGCCAACTTTTTCCATCCCAGAGTCTTAGAGTCAATGGGTACATGCACGATAATATCTCCACGCGTGTGGGTTGGAAGATGAGCTATGGAAACCTTCAAAATTGCCCTACTGACCACGGCCAACTTTTTCCATCCCAGAGTCTCAGAGTCAATGGGTACATGCACGATAACATCACCACCCGTGTGGGTTGGAAGATGAGCTATGGAAGATGAGCTATGAGCTATGGTGCCCTACTACTCAACGCCAACTTTTTCCATCCGAGAGTCTTAGAGTCAATAGGTACATGCACGATAACATCTCCACGCGTGTGGGTTGGAAGATGAGCTATGGAAACCTTCAAAATTGCCCTACTAATCACCGCCAACTTTTTCCATCCCAGAGTCTCAGAGTCAATGGGTACATGCACGATAACATCACCGCCCGTGTGGATTGGAAGATGAGCTATGGAAGCGTTCAAAATTGCCCTACTGACCACCGCCAACTTTTTCCATCCCAGAGTCTCAGAGTCAATGGGTACATGCACGAAAACATCTCCACGCGTGTGGGTTGGAAAATGAGCTATGGAAGATGAGCTATGAGCTATGGTGCCCTACTACTCAACGCCAACTTTTTCCATCCCAGAGTCTTAGAGTCAATGGGTACATGCACGATAACATCTCCACGCGTGTGGGTTGGAAGATGAGCTATGGAAGATGAGCTATGAGCTATGGTGCCCTACTAATCACCGCCAACTTTTTCCATCCCAGAGTCTCAGAGTCAATGGGTACATGCACGATAACATCTCCACGCGTGTGGGTTGGAAGATGACCTATGGAAGATGAGCTATGAGCTATGGTGCCCTACTAATCACCGCCAACTTTTTCCATCCCAGAGTCTCAGAGTCAATGGGTACATGCACGATAACATCTCCACGCGTGTGGGTTGGAAGATGAGCTATGGAAGATGAGCTATGAGCTATGGTGCCCTACTAATCACCGCCAACTTTTTCCATCCCAGAGTCTTAGAGTCAATGAGCTATGAGCTATGGTGCCCTACTAATCACCGCCAACTTTTTCCATCCCAGAGTCTTAGAGTCAATGGGTACATGCACGATAACATCTCCACGCGTGTGGGTTGGAAAATGAGCTATGGAAACCTTCAAAATTGCCCTACTAATCACCGCCAACTTTTTCCATCCCAGAGTCTCAGAGTCAATGGGTACATGCACGATAACATCTCACGCGTGTGGTTGGAAGATGAGCTATGGAAGATGAGCTATGAGCTATGGTGCCCTACTAATCACCGCCAACTTTTGCCATCCCAGAGTCTCAGAGTCAATGGGTACATGCACGATAACATCTCCACGCGTGTGGGTTGGAAGATGAGCTATGGAAGATGAGCTATGAGCTATGGTGCCCTACTAATCACCGCCAACTTTTTCCATCCCAGAGTCTCAGAGTCAATGGGTACATGCACGATAACATCTCCACGCGTGTGGGTTGGAAGATGAGCTATGGAAGATGAGCTATGAGCTATGGTGCCCTACTAATCACCGCCAACTTTTTCCATCCCAGAGTCTCAGAGTCAATGGGTACATGCACGATAACATCTCCACGCGTGTGGGTTGGAAGATGAGCTATGGAAACCTTCAAAATTGCCCTACTAATCACCGCCAACTTTTTCCATCCAGAGTCTCAGAGTCAATGGGTACATGCACGATAACATCTCCACGCGTGTGGGTTGGAAGATGAGCTATGAGCTATGGTGCCCTACTAATCACCGCCAACTTTTTCCATCCCAGAGTCTTAGAGTCAATGGGTACATGCACGATAATATCTCCACGCGTGTGGGTTGGAAGATGAGCTATGGAAGATGAGCTATGAGCTATGGTGCCCTACTAATCACCGCCAACTTTTTTCATCCAAAGTCTCAGAGTCAATGGGTACATGCACGATAACATCTCCACGCGTGTGGGTTGGAAGATGAGCTATGGAAACCGTCAAAATTGCCCTACTAATCACCGCCAACTTTTTCCATCCAGAGTCTCAGAGTCAATGGGTACATGCACGATAACATCTCCACGCGTGTGGGTTGGAAGATGAGCTATGGAAGATGAGCTATGAGCTATGGTGCCTACTAATCACCGCCAACTTTTTCCATCCCAGAGTCTTAGAGTCAATGGGTACATGCACGATAATATCTCCACGCGTGTGGGTTGGAAGATGAGCTATGGAAGATGAGCTATGAGCTATGGTGCCCTACTAATCACCGCCAACTTTTTCCATCCAGAGTCTTAGAGTCAGTGGGTACATGCACGATAACATCTCCACGCGTGTGGGTTGGAAGATGAGCTATGGAAACCTTCAAAATTGCCCTACTAATCACCGCCAACTTTTTCCATCCAGAGTCTCAGAGTCAATGGGTACATGCACGATAACATCTCCACGCGTGTGGGTTGGAAAATGTGCTATGGAAGATGAGCTTTGAGCTATGGTGCCCTACTAATCACCGCCAACTTTTGCCATCCCAGAGTCTCAGAGTCAATGGGTACATGCACGATAACATCTCCACGCGTGTGGGTTGGAAGATGAGCTATGGAAGATGAGCTATGAGCTATGGTGCCCTACTAATCACCGCCAACTTTTTCCATCCCAGAGTCTCAGAGTCAATGGGTACATGCACGATAACATCTCCACGCGTGTGGGTTGGAAGATGAGCTATGGAAGATGAGCTATGAGCTATGGTGCCCTACTAATCACCGCCAACTTTTTCCATCCCAGAGTCTTAGAGTCAGTGGGTACATGCACGATAACATCTCCACGCGTGTGGGTTGGAAGATGAGCTATGGAAGATGAGCTATGAGCTATGGTGCCCTACTAATCACCGCCAACTTTTTCCATCCCAGAGTCTCAGAGTCAATGGGTACACGCACGATAACATCTCCACGCGTGTGGGTTGGAAAATGAGCTATGGAAGATGAGCTTTGAGCTATGGTGCCCTACTAATCACCGCCAACTTTTGCCATCCCAGAGTCTCAGAGTCAATGGGTACATGCACGATAACATCTCCACGCGTGTGGGTTGGAAGATGAGCTATGGAAGATGAGCTATGAGCTATGGTGCCCTACTAATCACCGCCAACTTTTTCCATCCCAGAGTCTTAGAGTCAATGGGTACATGCACGATAACATCTCCACGCGTGTGGGTTGGAAGATGAGCAATGGAAGATGAGCTATGAGCTATGGTGCCCTACTAATCACCGCCAACTTTTTCCATCCCAGAGTCTCAGAGTCAATGGGTACATGCACGATAACATCTCCACGCGTGTGGGTTGGAAAATGAGCTATGGAAGATGAGCTATGAGCTATGGTGCCCTACTACTCAACGCCAACTTTTTCCATCCCAGAGTCTCAGAGTCAATGGGTACATGCACGATAACATCTCCACGCGTGTGGGTTGGAAGATGAGCTATGGAAGATGAGCTATGGAAGATGAGCTATGAGCTATGGTGCCCTACTAATCACCGCCAACTTTTTCCATCCCAGAGTCTCAGAGTCAATGGGTACATGCACGATAACATCTCCACGCGTGTGGGTTGGAAGATGAGCTATGGAAGATGAGCTATGGAAGATGAGCTATGAGCTATGGTGCCCTACTAATCACCGCCAACTTTTTCCATCCCAGAGTCTCAGAGTCAATGGGTACATGCACGATAACATCTCCACGCGTGTGGGTTGGAAGATGAGCTATGGAAGATGAGCTATGGAAGATGAGCTATGAGCTATGGTGCCCTACTAATCACCGCCAACTTTTTCCATCCCAGAGTCTTAGAGTCAATGGGTACATGCACGATAACATCTCCACGCGTGTGGGTTGGAAGATGAGCTATGGAAGATGAGCTATGGAAGATGAGCTATGAGCTATGGTGCCCTACTAATCACCGCCAACTTTTTCCATCCCAGAGTCTTAGAGTCAATGGGTACATGCACGATAACATCTCCACGCGTGTGGGTTGGAAGATGAGCTATGGAAACCTTCAAAATTGCCCTACTAATCACCGCCAACTTTTTCCATCCCAGAGTCTTAGAGTCAGTGGGTACATGCACGATAACATCTCCACGCGTGTGGGTTGGAAGATGAGCTATGGAAGATGAGCTATGAGCTATGGTGCCCTACTAATCACCGCCAACTTTTTCCATCCCAGAGTCTCAGAGTCAATGGGTACATGCACGATAACATCTCCACGCGTGTGGGTTGGAAGATGAGCTATGGAAGATGAGCTATGAGCTATGGTGCCCTACTAATCACCGCCAACTTTTTCCATCCCAGAGTCTTAGAGTCAATGGGTACATGCACGATAACATCACCACCCGTGTGGGTTGGAAGATGAGCTATGGAAGATGAGCTATGAGCTATGGTGCCCTACTAATCACCGCCAACTTTTTCCATCCCAGAGTCTCAGAGTCAATGGGTACATGCACGATAACATCTCCACGCGTGTGGGTTGGAAGATGAGCTATGGAAGATGAGCTATGGAAGATGAGCTATGAGCTATGGTGCCCTACTAATCACCGCCAACTTTTGCCATCCCAGAGTCTCAGAGTCAATGGGTACATGCACGATAACATCTCCACGCGTGTGGGTTGGAAGATGAGCTATGGAAGATGAGCTATGGAAGATGAGCTATGAGCTATGGTGCCCTACTAATCACCGCCAACTTTTTCCATCCCAGAGTCTCAGAGTCAATGGGTACATGCACGATAACATCTCCACGCGTGTGGGTTGGAAGATGAGCTATGGAAGATGAGCTATGGAAGATGAGCTATGGAAGATGAGCTATGGAAGATGAGCTATGAGCTATGGTGCCCTACTAATCACCGCCAACTTTTTCCATCCCAGAGTCTTAGAGTCAATGGGTACATGCACGATAACATCTCCACGCGTGTGGGTTGGAAGATGAGCTATGGAAGATGAGCTATGGAAGATGAGCTATGAGCTATGGTGCCCTACTAATCACCGCCAACTTTTTCCATCCCAGAGTCTTAGAGTCAATGGGTACATGCACGATAACATCTCCACGCGTGTGGGTTGGAAGATGAGCTATGGAAACCTTCAAAATTGCCCTACTAATCACCGCCAACTTTTTCCATCCCAGAGTCTTAGAGTCAATGGGTACATGCACGATAACATCTCCACGCGTGTGGGTTGGAAGATGAGTTATGGAAACCTTCAAAATTGCCCTACTGACCACGGCCAACTTTTTCCATCCCAGAGTCTTAGAGTCAATGGGTACATGCACGATAACATCACCACCCGTGTGGGTTGGAAGATGAGCTATGGAAACCTTCAAAATTGCCCTACTGACCACGGCCAACTTTTTCCATCCCAGAGTCTTAGAGTCAATGGGTACATGCACGATAACATCTCCACGCGTGTGGGTTGGAAGATGAGCTATGGAAACCTTCAAAATTGCCCTACTAATCACCGCCAACTTTTTCCATCCAGAGTTTTAGAGTCAATGGGTACATGCACGATAACATCTCCACGCGTGTGGGTTGGAAGATGAGCTATGGAAACCTTCAAAATTGCCCTACTAATCACCGCCAACTTTTTCCATCCCAGAGTCTCAGAGTCAATGGGTACATGCACGATAACATCTCCACGCGTGTGGGTTGGAAGATGAGCTATGGAAGATGAGCTATGAGCTATGGTGCCCTACTAATCACCGCCAACTTTTTCCATCCCAGAGTCTTAGAGTCAATGGGTACATGCACGATAACATCTCCACGCGTGTGGGTTGGAAGATGAGCTATGGAAGATGAGCTATGAGCTATGGTGCCCTACTAATCACCGCCAACTTTTTCCATCCCAGAGTCTTAGAGTCAGTGGCTACATGCACGATAACATCTCCACGCGTGTGGGTTGGAAGATGAGCTATGGAAACCTTCAAAATTGCCCTACTAATCACCGCCAACTTTTTCCATCCCAGAGTCTCAGAGTCAATGGGTACATGCACGATAACATCTCCACGCGTGTGGGTTGGAAGATGAGCTATGGAAGATGAGCTATGGAAGATGAGCTATGAGCTATGGTGCCCTACTAATCACCGCCAACTTTTTCCATCCCAGAGTCTTAGAGTCAATGGGTACATGCACGATAACATCTCCACGCGTGTGGGTTGGAAGATGAGCTATGGAAGATGAGCTATGAGCTATGGTGCCCTACTAATCACCGCCAACTTTTTCCATCCCAGAGTCTTAGAGTCAATGGGTACATGCACGATAACATCTCCACGCGTGTGGGTTGGAAGATGAGCTATGGAAGATCAGCTATGAGCTATGGTGCCCTACTAATCACCGCCAACTTTTTCCATCCCAGAGTCTCAGAGTCAATGGGTACATGCACGATAACATCTCCACGCGTGTGGGTTGGAAAATGAGCTATGGAAGATAAGCTATGAGCTATGGTGCCCTACTAATCACCGCCAACTTTTTCCATCCCAGAGTCTCAGAGTCAATGGGTACATGCACGATAACATCTCCACGCGTGTGGCTTGGAAGATGAGCTATGGAAGATGAGCTATGAGCTATGGTGCCCTACTAATCACCGCCAACTTTTTCCATCCCAGAGTCTTAGAGTCAATGGGTACATGCACGATAACATCTCCACGCGTGTGGGTTGGAAGATGAGCTATGGAAGATGAGCTATGAGCTATGGTGCCCTACTAATCACCGCCAACTTTTTCCATCCCAGAGTCTTAGAGTCAATGGGTACATGCACGATAACATCTCCACGCGTGTGGGTTGGAAGATGAGCTATGGAAGATGAGCTATGAGCTATGGTGCCCTACTAATCACCGCCAACTTTTTCCATCCCAGAGTCTTAGAGTCAGTGGCTACATGCACGATAACATCTCCACGCGTGTGGGTTGGAAGATGAGCTATGGAAACCTTCAAAATTGCCCTACTAATCACCGCCAACTTTTTCCATCCCAGAGTCTCAGAGTCAATGGGTACATGCACGATAACATCTCCACGCGTGTGGGTTGGAAGATGAGCTATGGAAGATGAGCTATGAGCTATGGTGCCCTACTAATCACCGCCAACTTTTTCCATCCCAGAGTCTTAGAGTCAATGGGTACATGCACGATAACATCTCCACGCGTGTGGGTTGGAAGATGAGCTATGGAAGATGAGCTATGGAAGATGAGCTATGAGCTATGGTGCCCTACTAATCACCGCTAACTTTTTCCATCCCAGAGTCTTAAAGTCAATGGGTACATGCACGATAACATCTCCACGCGTGTGGGTTGGAAGATGAGCTATGGAAACCTTCAAAATTGCCCTACTAATCACCGCCAACTTTTTCCATCCCAGAGTCTTAGAGTCAATGGGTACATGCACGATAACATCTCCACGCGTGTGGGTTGGAAGATGAGCTATGGAAACCTTCAAAATTGCCCTACTGACCACGGCCAACTTTTTCCATCCCAGAGTCTTAGAGTCAATGGGTACATGCACGATAGCATCTCCACGCGTGTGGGTTGGAAGATGAGCTATGGAAGATGAGCTATGAGCTATGGTGCCCTACTAATCACCGCCAACTTTTTCCATCCCAGAGTCTTAGAGTCAGTGGGTACATGCACGATAACATCTCTACGCGTGTGGGTTGGAAGATGAGCTATGGAAGATGAGCTATGAGCTATGGTGCCCTACTAATCACCGCCAACTTTTTCCATCCCAGAGTCTTAGAGTCAATGGGTACATAACACGATAATATCTCCACGCGTGTGGGTTGGAAGATGAGCTATGGAAGATGAGCTATGAGCTATGGTGCCCTACTAATCACCGCCAACTTTTTCCATCCCAGAGTCTTAGAGTCAGTGGGTACATGCACGATAACATCTCCACGCGTGTGGGTTGGAAGATGAGCTATGGAAACCTTCAAAATTGCCCTACTAATCACCGCCAACTTTTTCCATCCCAGAGTCTCAGAGTCAATGGGTACATGCACGATAACATCTCCACGCGTGTGGGTTTGAAGATGAGCTATGGAAACCTTCAAAATTGCCCTACTAATCACCGCCAACTTTTTCCATCCCAGAGTCTCAGAGTCAATGGGTACATGCACGATAACATCTCCACGCGTGTGGGTTGGAAGATGAGCTATGGAAGATGAGCTATGAGCTATGGTGCCCTACTAATCACCGCCAACTTTTTCCATCCCAGAGTCTTAGAGTCAATGGGTACATGCACGATAATATCTCCACGCGTGTGGGTTGGAAGATGAGCTATGGAAGATGAGCTATGTGCTATGGTGCCCTACTAATCACCGCCAACTTTTTCCATCCCAGAGTCTTAGAGTCAGTGGGTACATGCACGATAACATCTCCACGCGTGTGGGTTGGAAGATGAGCTATGGAAACCTTCAAAATTGCCCTACTAATCACCGCCAACTTTTTCCATCCCAGAGTCTCAGAGTCAATGGGTACATGCACGATAACATCTCCACGCGTGTGGGTTGGAAAATGAGCTATGGAAGATGAGCTATGAGCTATGGTGCCCTACTAATCACCGCCAACTTTTTCCATCCCAGAGTCTTAGAGTCAATGGGTACATGCACGATAACATCTCCACGCGTGTGGGTTGGAAGATGAGCTATGGAAACCTTCAAAATTGCCCTACTAATCACCGCCAACTTTTTCCATCCCAGAGTCTCAGAGTCAATGGGTACATGCACGATAACATCTCCACGCGTGTGGGTTGGAAGATGAGCTATGGAAGATGAGCTATGAGCTATGGTGCCCTATTAATCACCGCCAACTTTTTCCATCCCAGAGTCTTAGAGTCAGTGGCTACATGCACGAAAACATAACCACCCGTGTGGGTTGGAAGATGAGCTATGGAAACCTTCAAAATTGCCCTACTAATCACCGCCAACTTTTTCCATCCCAGAGTCTCAGAGTCAATGGGTACATGCACGATAACATCTCCACGCGTGTGGGTTGGAAAATGAGCTATGGAAGATGAGCTATGAGCTATGGTGCCCTACTAATCACCGCCAACTTTTGCCATCCCAGAGTCTCAGAGTCAATGGGTACATGCACGATAACATCTCCACGCGTGTGGGTTGGAAGATGAGCTATGGAAGATGAGCTATGAGCTATGGTGCCCTATTAATCACCGCCAACTTTTTCCATCCCAGAGTCTTAGAGTCAGTGGCTACATGCACGAAAACATAACCACCCGTGTGGGTTGGAAGATGAGCTATGGAAACCTTCAAAATTGCCCTACTAATCACCGCCAACTTTTTCCATCCCAGAGTCTCAGAGTCAATGGGTACATGCACGATAACATCTCCACGCGTGTGGGTTGGAAAATGAGCTATGGAAGATGAGCTATGAGCTATGGTGCCCTACTAATCACCGCCAACTTTTTCCATCCCAGAGTCTTAGAGTCAATGGGTACATGCACGATAACATCTCCACGCGTGTGGGTTGGAAGATGAGCTATGGAAACCTTCAAAATTGCCCTACTAATCACCGCCAACTTTTTCCATCCCAAAGTCTTAGAGTCAATGGGTACATGCACGATAACATCTCCACCCGTGTGGGTTGGAAGATGAGCTATGGAAGATGAGCTATGGAAGATGAGCTATGAGCTATGGTGCCCTACTAATCACCGCCAACTTTTTCCATCCCAGAGTCTCAGAGTCAATGGGTACATGCACGATAACATCTCCACGCGTGTGGGTTGGAAGATGAGCTATGAGCTATGGTGCCCTACTAATCACCGCCAACTTTTTCCATCCCAGAGTCTCAGAGTCAATGGGTACATGCACGATAACATCTCCACGCGTGTTGGTTGGAAGATGAGCTATGAGCTATGGTGCCCTACTAATCACCGCCAACTTTTTCCATCCCAGAGTCTTAGAGTCAATGGGTACATGCACGATAACATCTCCACGCGTGTGGGTTGGAAAATGAGCTATGGAAGATGAGCTATGAGCTATGGTGCCCTACTAATCACCGCCAACTTTTGCCATCCCAGAGTCTCAGAGTCAATGGGTACATGCACGATAACATCTCCACGCGTGTGGGTTGGAAGATGAGCTATGGAAGATGAGCTATGAGCTATGGTGCCCTACTAATCACCGCCAACTTTTTCCATCCCAGAGTCTTAGAGTCAATGGGTACATGCACGATAATATCTCCACGCGTGTGGGTTGGAAGATGAGCTATGGAAGATGAGCTATGTGCTATGGTGCCCTACTAATCACCGCCAACTTTTTCCATCCCAGAGTCTTAGAGTCAGTGGGTACATGCACGATAACATCTCCACGCGTGTGGGTTGGAAGATGAGCTATGGAAACCTTCAAAATTGCCCTACTAATCACCGCCAACTTTTTCCATCCCAGAGTCTCAGAGTCAATGGGTACATGCACGATAACATCTCCACGCGTGTGGGTTGGAAAATGAGCTATGGAAGATGAGCTATGAGCTATGGTGCCCTACTAATCACCGCCAACTTTTTCCATCCCAGAGTCTTAGAGTCAATGGGTACATGCACGATAACATCTCCACGCGTGTGGGTTGGAAGATGAGCTATGGAAACCTTCAAAATTGCCCTACTAATCACCGCCAACTTTTTCCATCCCAGAGTCTCAGAGTCAATGGGTACATGCACGATAACATCTCCACGCGTGTGGGTTGGAAGATGAGCTATGGAAGATGAGCTATGAGCTATGGTGCCCTATTAATCACCGCCAACTTTTTCCATCCCAGAGTCTTAGAGTCAGTGGCTACATGCACGAAAACATAACCACCCGTGTGGGTTGGAAGATGAGCTATGGAAACCTTCAAAATTGCCCTACTAATCACCGCCAACTTTTTCCATCCCAGAGTCTCAGAGTCAATGGGTACATGCACGATAACATCTCCACGCGTGTGGGTTGGAAAATGAGCTATGGAAGATGAGCTATGAGCTATGGTGCCCTACTAATCACCGCCAACTTTTGCCATCCCAGAGTCTCAGAGTCAATGGGTACATGCACGATAACATCTCCACGCGTGTGGGTTGGAAGATGAGCTATGGAAGATGAGCTATGAGCTATGGTGCCCTATTAATCACCGCCAACTTTTTCCATCCCAGAGTCTTAGAGTCAGTGGCTACATGCACGAAAACATAACCACCCGTGTGGGTTGGAAGATGAGCTATGGAAACCTTCAAAATTGCCCTACTAATCACCGCCAACTTTTTCCATCCCAGAGTCTCAGAGTCAATGGGTACATGCACGATAACATCTCCACGCGTGTGGGTTGGAAAATGAGCTATGGAAGATGAGCTATGAGCTATGGTGCCCTACTAATCACCGCCAACTTTTTCCATCCCAGAGTCTTAGAGTCAATGGGTACATGCACGATAACATCTCCACGCGTGTGGGTTGGAAGATGAGCTATGGAAACCTTCAAAATTGCCCTACTAATCACCGCCAACTTTTTCCATCCCAAAGTCTTAGAGTCAATGGGTACATGCACGATAACATCTCCACCCGTGTGGGTTGGAAGATGAGCTATGGAAGATGAGCTATGGAAGATGAGCTATGAGCTATGGTGCCCTACTAATCACCGCCAACTTTTTCCATCCCAGAGTCTTAGAGTCAATGGGTACATGCACGATAACATCTCCACGCGTGTGGGTTGGAAGATGAGCTATGGAAACCTTCAAAATTGCCCTACTAATCACCGCAAACTTTTTCCATCCCAGAGTCTCAGAGTCAATGGGTACATGCACGATAACATCACCACCCGTGTGGGTTGGAAGATGAGCTATGGAAACCTTAAAAATTGCCCTGCTGACCACCGCCAACTTTTTCCATCCCAGAGTCTTAGAGTCAATGGGTACATGCACGATAATATCTCCACGCGTGTGGGTTGGAAGATGAGCTATGGAAACCTTCAAAATTGCCCTACTAATCACCGCCAACTTTTTCCATCCCAGAGTCTTAGAGTCAGTGGCTACATGCACGATAACATCTCCACGCGTGTGGGTTGGAAGATGAGCTATGGAAGATGAGCTATGAGCTATGGTGCCCTACTAATCACCGCCAACTTTTTCCATCCCAGAGTCTTAGAGTCAATGGGTACATGCACGATAACATCTCCACGCGTGTGGGTTGGAAGATGAGCTATGGAAACCTTCAAAATTGCCCTACTAATCACCGCCAAATTTTTCCATCCCAGAGTCTCAGAGTCAATGGGTACATGCACGATAACATCTCCACGCGTGTGGGTTGGAAGATGAGCTATGGAAGATGAGCTATGAGCTATGGTGCCCTACTAATCACCGCCAACTTTTTCCATCCCAGAGTCTCAGAGTCAATGGGTACATGCACGATAACATCTCCACGCGTGTGGGTTGGAAGATGAGCTATGGAAACCTTAAAAATTGCCCTGCTGACCACCGCCAACTTTTTCCATCCCAGAGTCTTAGAGTCAATGGGTACATGCACGATAACATCTCCACGCGTGTGGGTTGGAAGATGAGCTATGGAAACCTTCAAAATTGCCCTACTAATCACCGCCAACTTTTTCCATCCCAGAGTCTCAGAGTCAATGGGTACATGCACGATAACATCTCCACGCGTTTGGGTTGGAAAATGAGCTATGGAAGATGAGCTATGAGCTATGGTGCCCTACTAATCACCGCCAACTTTTTCCATCCCAGAGTCTTAGAGTCAGTGGGTACATGCACGATAACATCTCCACGCGTGTGGGTTGGAAGATGAGCTATGGAAGATGAGCTATGGAAGATGAGCTATGGAAGATGAGCTATGGAAGATGAGCTATGGAAGATGAGCTATGAGCTATGGTGCCCTACTAATCACCGCCAACTTTTTCCATCCCAGAGTCTTAGAGTCAATGGGTACATGCACGATAACATCTCCACGCGTGTGGGTTGGAAGATGAGCTATGGAAGATGAGCTATGAGCTATGGTGCCCTACTAATCACCGCCAACTTTTTCCATCCCAGAGTCTCAGAGTCAATGGGTACATGCACGATAACATCTCCACGCGTGTGGGTTGGAAGATGAGCTATGGAAGATAAGCTATGAGCTATGGTGCCCTACTACTCAACGCCAACTTTTTCCATCCCAGAGTCTTAGAGTCAATAGGTACATGCACGATAACATCTCCACGCGTGTGGGTTGGAAGATGAGCTATGGAAGATGAGCTATGAGCTATGGTGCCCTACTAATCACCGCCAACTTTTTCCATCCCAGAGTCTCAGAGTCAATGGGTACATGCACGATAACATCATCACCCGTGTGGGTTGGAAGATGAGCTATGGAAACCTTAAAAATTGCCCTACTGACCACGGCCAACTTTTTCCATCCCAGAGTCTCAGAGTCAATGGGTACATGCACGATAACATCACCACCCGTGTGGGTTGGAAGATGAGCTACGGAAGATGAGCTATGAGCTATGGTGCCCTACTAATCACCGCCAACTTTTTCCATCCCAGAGTCTTAGAGTCAATGGGTACATGCACGATAACATCTCCACGCGTGTGGGTTGGAAGATGAGCTATGGAAACCTTCAAAATTGCCCTACTAATCACCGCCAACTTTTTCCATCCCAGAGTCTCAGAGTCAGTGGCTACATGCACGATAACATCTCCACGCGTGTGGGTTGGAAGATGAGCTATGGAAGATGAGCTATGGAAGATGAGCTATGGAAGATGAGCTATGAGCTATGGTGCCCTACTAATCACCGCCAACTTTTTCCATCCCAGAGTCTTAGAGTCAGTGGGTACATGCACGATAACATCTCCACGCGTGTGGGTTGGAAGATGAGCTATGGAAACCTTCAAAATTGCCCTACTAATCACCGCCAACTTTTTCCATCCCAGAGTCTCAGAGTCAATGGGTACATGCACGATAACATCACCGCCCGTGTGGATTGGAAGATGAGCTTTGGAAGCGTTCAAAATTGCCCTACTGACCACCGCCAACTTTTTCCATCCCAGAGTCTCACAGTCAATGGGTACATGCACGATAACATCTCCACGCGTGTGGGTTGGAAGATGAGCTATGGAAGATGAGCTATGAGCTATGTTGCCCTACTAATCACCGCCAACTTTTTCCATCCCAGAGTCTCAGAGTCAATGGGTACATGCACGATAACATCTCCACGCGTGTGGGTTGGAAGATGAGCTATGGAAGATGAGCTATGGAAGATGAGCTATGAGCTATGGTGCCCTACTAATCACCGCCAACTTTTTCCATCCCAGAGTCTCAGAGTAAATGGGTACATGCACGATAACATCTCCACGCGTGTGGGTTGGAAGATGAGCTATGGAAGATGAGCTATGAGCTATGGTGCCCTACTAATCACCGCCAACTTTTTCCATCCCAGAGTCTTAAAGTCAATGGGTACATGCACGATAACATCTCCACGCGTGTGGGTTGGAAGATGAGCTATGGAAGATGAGCTATGGAAGATGAGCTATGAGCTATGGTGCCCTACTAATCACCGCCAACTTTTTCCATCCCAGAGTCTTAGAGTCAATGGGTACATGCACGATAACATCTCCACGCGTGTGGGTTGGAAGATGAGCTATGGACACCTTCAAAATTGCCCTACTAATCACCGCCAACTTTTTCCATCCCAGAGTCTTAGAGTCAGTGGGTACATGCACGATAACATCTCCACGCGTGTGGGTTGGAAGATGAGCTATGGAAGATGAGCTATGAGCTATGGTGCCCTATTAATCACCGCCAACTTTTTCCATCCCAGAGTCTCAGAGTCAATGGGTACATGCACGATAACATCTCCACGCGTGTGGGTTGGAAGATGAGCTATGGAACATGAGCTATGAGCTATGGTGCCCTACTAATCACCGCCAACTTTTTCCATCCCAGAGTCTCAGAGTCAATGGGTACATGCACGATAACATCTCCACGCGTGTGGGTTGGAAGATGAGCTATGGAAGATGAGCTATGAGCTATGGTGCCCTACTAATCACCGCCAACTTTTGCCATCCCAGAGTCTCAGAGTCAATGGGTACATGCACGATAACATCTCCACGCGTGTGGGTTGGAAGATGAGCTATGGAAGATGAGCTATGAGCTATGGTGCCCTACTAATCACCGCCAACTTTTTCCATCCCAGAGTCTCAGAGTCAATGGGTACATGCACGATAACATCTCCACGCGTGTGGGTTGGAAGATGAGCTATGGAAGATGAGCTATGGAAGATGAGCTATGGAAGATGAGCTATGAGCTATGGTGCCCTACTAATCACCGCCAACTTTTTCCATCCCAGAGTCTTAGAGTCAATGGGTACATGCACGATAACATCTCCACGCGTGTGGGTTGGAAGATGAGCTATGGAAGATGAGCTATGGAAGATGAGCTATGAGCTATGGTGCCCTACTAATCACCGCCAACTTTTTCCATCCCAGAGTCTTAGAGTCAATGGGTACATGCACGATAACATCTCCACGCGTGTGGGTTGGAAGATGAGCTATGGAAACCTTCAAAATTGCCCTACTAATCACCGCCAACTTTTTCCATCCCAGAGTCTTAGAGTCAATGGGTACATGCACGATAACATCTCCACGCGTGTGGGTTGGAAGATGAGCTATGGAAACCTTCAAAATTGCCCTACTGACCACGGCCAACTTTTTCCATCCCAGAGTCTTAGAGTCAACGGGTACATGCACGATAACATCACCACCCGTGTGGGTTGGAAGATGAGCTATGGAAACCTTCAAAATTGCCCTACTGACCACGGCCAACTTTTTCCATCCCAGAGTCTTAGAGTCAATGGGTACATGCACGATAACATCTCCACGCGTGTGGGTTGGAAGATGAGCTATGGAAACCTTCAAAATTGCCCTACTAATCACCGCCAACTTTTTCCATCCCAGAGTCTTAGAGTCAATGGGTACATGCACGATAACATCTCCACGCGTGTTGGTTGGAAGATGAGCTATGGAAACCTTCAAAATTGCCCTACTAATCACCGCCAACTTTTTCCATCCCAGAGTCTCAGAGTCAATGGGTACATGCACGATAACATCTCCACGCGTGTGGGTTGGAAGATGAGCTATGGAAGATGAGCTATGAGCTATGGTGCCCTACTAATCACCGCCAACTTTTTCCATCCCAGAGTCTTAGAGTCAATGGGTACATGCACGATAACATCTCCACGCGTGTGGGTTGGAAGATGAGCTATGGAAGATGAGCTATGAGCTATGGTGCCCTACTAATCACCGCCAACTTTTTCCATCCCAGAGTCTTAGAGTCCATGGGTACATGCACGATAACATCTCCACGCGTGTGGGTTGGAAGATGAGCTATGGAAGATGAGCTATGAGCTATGGTGCCCTACTAATCACCGCCAACTTTTTCCATCCCAGAGTCTCAGAGTCAATGGGTACATGCACGATAACATCTCCACGCGTGTGGGTTGGAAAATGAGCTATGGAAGATGAGCTATGAGCTATGGTGCCCTACTAATCACCGCCAACTTTTTCCATCCCAGAGTCTCAGAGTCAATGGGTACATGCACGATAACATCTCCACGCGTGTGGGTTGGAAGATGAGCTATGGAAGATGAGCTATGAGCTATGGTGCCCTACTAATCACCGCCAACTTTTTCCATCCCAGAGTCTTAGAGTCAATGGGTACATGCACGATAACATCTCCACGCGTGTGGGTTGGAAGATGAGCTATGGAAGATGAGCTATGAGCTATGGTGCCCTACTAATCACCGCCAACTTTTTCCATCCCAGAGTCTTAGAGTCAATGGGTACATGCACGATAACATCTCCACGCGTGTGGGTTGGAAGATGAGCTATGGAAGATGAGCTATGAGCTATGGTGCCCTACTAATCACCGCCAACTTTTTCCATCCCAGAGTCTTAGAGTCAGTGGCTACATGCACGATAACATCTCCACGCGTGTGGGTTGGAAGATGAGCTATGGAAACCTTCCAAATTGCCCTACTAATCACCGCCAACTTTTTCCATCCCAGAGTCTCAGAGTCAATGGGTACATGCACGATAACATCTCCACGCGTGTGGGTTGGAAGATGAGCTATGGAAACCTTCAAAATTGCCCTACTGACCACGGCCAACTTTTTCTATCCCAGAGTCTTAGAGTCAATGGGTACATGCACGATAACATCTCCACGCGTGTGGGTTGGAAGATGAGCTATGGACACCTTCAAAATTGCCCTACTAATCACCGCCAACTTTTTCCATCCCAGAGTCTTAGAGTCAGTGGGTACATGCACGATAACATCTCCACGCGTGTGGGTTGGAAGATGAGCTATGGAAGATGAGCTATGAGCTATGGTGCCCTATTAATCACCGCCAACTTTTTCCATCCCAGAGTCTCAGAGTCAATGGGTACATGCACGATAACATCTCCACGCGTGTGGGTTGGAAGATGAGCTATGGAACATGAGCTATGAGCTATGGTGCCCTACTAATCACCGCCAACTTTTTCCATCCCAGAGTCTCAGAGTCAATGGGTACATGCACGATAACATCTCCACGCGTGTGGGTTGGAAGATGAGCTATGGAAGATGAGCTATGAGCTATGGTGCCCTACTAATCACCGCCAACTTTTGCCATCCCAGAGTCTCAGAGTCAATGGGTACATGCACGATAACATCTCCACGCGTGTGGGTTGGAAGATGAGCTATGGAAGATGAGCTATGAGCTATGGTGCCCTACTAATCACCGCCAACTTTTTCCATCCCAGAGTCTCAGAGTCAATGGGTACATGCACGATAACATCTCCACGCGTGTGGGTTGGAAGATGAGCTATGGAAGATGAGCTATGGAAGATGAGCTATGGAAGATGAGCTATGAGCTATGGTGCCCTACTAATCACCGCCAACTTTTTCCATCCCAGAGTCTTAGAGTCAATGGGTACATGCACGATAACATCTCCACGCGTGTGGGTTGGAAGATGAGCTATGGAAGATGAGCTATGGAAGATGAGCTATGAGCTATGGTGCCCTACTAATCACCGCCAACTTTTTCCATCCCAGAGTCTTAGAGTCAATGGGTACATGCACGATAACATCTCCACGCGTGTGGGTTGGAAGATGAGCTATGGAAACCTTCAAAATTGCCCTACTAATCACCGCCAACTTTTTCCATCCCAGAGTCTTAGAGTCAATGGGTACATGCACGATAACATCTCCACGCGTGTGGGTTGGAAGATGAGCTATGGAAACCTTCAAAATTGCCCTACTGACCACGGCCAACTTTTTCCATCCCAGAGTCTTAGAGTCAACGGGTACATGCACGATAACATCACCACCCGTGTGGGTTGGAAGATGAGCTATGGAAACCTTCAAAATTGCCCTACTGACCACGGCCAACTTTTTCCATCCCAGAGTCTTAGAGTCAATGGGTACATGCACGATAACATCTCCACGCGTGTGGGTTGGAAGATGAGCTATGGAAACCTTCAAAATTGCCCTACTAATCACCGCCAACTTTTTCCATCCCAGAGTCTTAGAGTCAATGGGTACATGCACGATAACATCTCCACGCGTGTTGGTTGGAAGATGAGCTATGGAAACCTTCAAAATTGCCCTACTAATCACCGCCAACTTTTTCCATCCCAGAGTCTCAGAGTCAATGGGTACATGCACGATAACATCTCCACGCGTGTGGGTTGGAAGATGAGCTATGGAAGATGAGCTATGAGCTATGGTGCCCTACTAATCACCGCCAACTTTTTCCATCCCAGAGTCTTAGAGTCAATGGGTACATGCACGATAACATCTCCACGCGTGTGGGTTGGAAGATGAGCTATGGAAGATGAGCTATGAGCTATGGTGCCCTACTAATCACCGCCAACTTTTTCCATCCCAGAGTCTTAGAGTCCATGGGTACATGCACGATAACATCTCCACGCGTGTGGGTTGGAAGATGAGCTATGGAAGATGAGCTATGAGCTATGGTGCCCTACTAATCACCGCCAACTTTTTCCATCCCAGAGTCTCAGAGTCAATGGGTACATGCACGATAACATCTCCACGCGTGTGGGTTGGAAAATGAGCTATGGAAGATGAGCTATGAGCTATGGTGCCCTACTAATCACCGCCAACTTTTTCCATCCCAGAGTCTCAGAGTCAATGGGTACATGCACGATAACATCTCCACGCGTGTGGGTTGGAAGATGAGCTATGGAAGATGAGCTATGAGCTATGGTGCCCTACTAATCACCGCCAACTTTTTCCATCCCAGAGTCTTAGAGTCAATGGGTACATGCACGATAACATCTCCACGCGTGTGGGTTGGAAGATGAGCTATGGAAGATGAGCTATGAGCTATGGTGCCCTACTAATCACCGCCAACTTTTTCCATCCCAGAGTCTTAGAGTCAATGGGTACATGCACGATAACATCTCCACGCGTGTGGGTTGGAAGATGAGCTATGGAAGATGAGCTATGAGCTATGGTGCCCTACTAATCACCGCCAACTTTTTCCATCCCAGAGTCTTAGAGTCAGTGGCTACATGCACGATAACATCTCCACGCGTGTGGGTTGGAAGATGAGCTATGGAAACCTTCCAAATTGCCCTACTAATCACCGCCAACTTTTTCCATCCCAGAGTCTCAGAGTCAATGGGTACATGCACGATAACATCTCCACGCGTGTGGGTTGGAAGATGAGCTATGGAAACCTTCAAAATTGCCCTACTGACCACGGCCAACTTTTTCCATCCCAGAGTCTTAGAGTCAATGGGTACATGCACGATAACATCACCACCCGTGTGGGTTGGAAGATGAGCTATGGAAACCTTCAAAATTGCCCTACCAATCACCGCCAACTTTTTCCATCCCAGAGTCTTAGAGTCAATGGGTACATGCACGATAACATCTCCACGCGTGTGGGTTGGAAGATGAGCTATGGAAGATGAGCTATGAGCTATGGTGCCCTACTAATCACCGCCAACTTTTTCCATCACAGAGTCTTAGAGTCAATGGGTACATGCACGATAACATCTCCACGCGTGTGGGTTGGAAGATGAGCTATGGAAGATGAGCTATGGAAGATGAGCTATGGAAGATGAGCTATGAGCTATGGTGCCCTACTAATCACCGCCAACTTTTTCCATCCCAGAGTCTTAGAGTCAATGGGTACATGCACGATAACATCTCCACGCGTGTGGGTTGGAAGATGAGCTATGGAAACCTTCAAAATTGCCCTACCAATCACCGCCAACTTTTTCCATCCCAGAGTCTTAGAGTCAATGGGTACATGCACGATAACATCTCCACGCGTGTGGGTTGGAAGATGAGCTATGGAAACCTTCAAAATTGCCCTACTGACCACGGCCAACTTTTTCCATCCCAGAGTCTTAGAGTCAATGGGTACATGCACGATAACATCACCACCCGTGTGGGTTGGAAGATGAGCTATGGAAACCTTCAAAATTGCCCTACTGACCACGGCCAACTTTTTCCATCCCAGAGTCTTAGAGTCAATGGGTACATGCACGATAACATCTCCACGCGTGTGGGTTGGAAGATGAGCTATGGAAACCTTCAAAATTGCCCTACTAATCACCGCCAACTTTTTCCATCCCAGAGTCTTAGAGTCAATGGGTACATGCACGATAACATCTCCACGCGTATGGGTTGGAAGATGAGCTATGGAAACCTTCAAAATTGCCCTACTAATCACCGCCAACTTTTTCCATCCCAGAGTCTCAGAGTCAATGGGTACATGCACGATAACATCTCCACGCGTGTGGGTTGGAAGATGAGCTATGGAAGATGAGCTATGAGCTATGGTGCCCTACTAATCACCGCCAACTTTTTCCATCCCAGAGTCTCAGAGTCAATGGGTACATGCACGATAACATCTCCACGCGTGTGGGTTGGAAAATGAGCTATGGAAGATGAGCTATGGTACCCTACTAATCACCGCCAACTTTTTCCATCCCAGAGTCTCAGAGTCAATTGGTACATGCACGATAACATCTCCACGCGTGTGGGTTGGAAGATGAGCTATGGAAGATGAGCTATGAGCTATGGTGCCCTACTAATCACCGCCAACTTTTTCCATCCCAGAGTCTTAGAGTCAGTGGGTACATGCACGATAACATCTCCACGCGTGTGGGTTGGAAGATGAGCTATGGAAGATGAGCTATGAGCTATGGTGCCCTACTAATCACCGCCAACTTTTTCCATCCCAGAGTCTTAGAGTCAATGGGTACATGCACGATAATATCTCCACGCGTGTGTGTTGGAAGATGAGCTATGGAAGATGAGCTATGAGCTATGGTGCCCTACTAATCACCGCCAACTTTTTCCATCCCAGAGTCTCAGAGTCAATGGGTACATGCACGATAACATCTCCACGCGTGTGGGTTGGAAGATGAGCTATGGAAACCTTCAAAATTGCCCTACTAATCACCGCCAACTTTTTCCATCCCAGAGTCTCAGAGTCAATGGGTACATGCACGGTAACATCTCCACGCGTGTGGGTTGGAAGATGAGCTATGGAAGATGAGCTATGAGCTATGGTGCCCTACTAATCACAGCCAACTTTTTCCATCCCAGAGTCTTAGAGTCAATGGGTACATGCACGATAATATCTCCACGCGTGTGGGTTGGAAGATGAGCTATGGAAGATGAGCTATGAGCTATGGTGCCCTACTAATCACCGCCAACTTTTTCCATCCCAGAGTCTTAGAGTCAGTGGGTACATGCACGATAACATCTCCACGCGTGTGGGTTGGAAAATGAGCTATGGAAGATGAGCTTTGAGCTATGGTGCCCTACTAATCACCGCCAACTCTTGCCATCCCAGAGTCTCAGAGTCAATGGGTACATGCACGATAACATCTCCACGCGTGTGGGTTGGAAGATGAGCTATTGAAGATGAGCTATGAGCTATGGTGCCCTACTAATCACCGCCAACTTTTTCCATCCCAGAGTCTTAGAGTCAATGGGTACATGCACGATAACATCTCCACGCGTGTGGGTTGGAAGATGAGCTATGGAAACCTTCAGAATTGCCCTACTAATCACCGCCAACTTTTTCCATCCCAGAGTCTCAGAGTCAATGGGTACATGCACGATAACATCTCCACGCGTGTGGGTTGGAAAATGAGCTATGGAAGATGAGCTTTGAGCTATGGTGCCCTACTAATCACCGCCAACTCTTGCCATCCCAGAGTCTCAGAGTCAATGGGTATATGCACGATAACATCTCCACGCGTGTGGGTTGGAAGATGAGCTATTGAAGATGAGCTATGAGCTATGGTGCCCTACTAATCACCGCCAACTTTTTCCATCCCAGAGTCTCAGAGTCAATGGGTACATGCACGATAACATCTCCACGCGTGTGGGTTGGAAAATGAGCTATGGAAGATGAGCTATGGTACCCTACTAATCACCGCCAACTTTTTCCATCCCAGAGTCTCAGAGTCAATTGGTACATGCACGATAACATCTCCACGCGTGTGGGTTGGAAGATGAGCTATGGAAGATGAGCTATGAGCTATGGTGCCCTACTAATCACCGCCAACTTTTTCCATCCCAGAGTCTTAGAGTCAGTGGGTACATGCACGATAACATCTCCACGCGTGTGGGTTGGAAGATGAGCTATGGAAGATGAGCTATGAGCTATGGTGCCCTACTAATCACCGCCAACTTTTTCCATCCCAGAGTCTTAGAGTCCATGGGTACATGCACGATAACATCTCCACGCGTGTGGGTTGGAAGATGAGCTATGGAAGATCAGCTATGAGCTATGGTGCCCTACTAATCACCGCCAACTTTTTCCATCCCAGAGTCTCAGAGTCAATGGGTACATGCACGATAACATCTCCACGCGTGTGGGTTGGAAAATGAGCTATGGAAGATGAGCTATGAGCTATGGTGCCCTACTAATCACCGCCAACTTTTTCCATCCCAGAGTCTCAGAGTCAATGGGTACATGCACGATAACATCTCCACGCGTGTGGGTTGGAAGATGAGCTATGGAAGATGAGCTATGAGCTATGGTGCCCTACTAATCACCC